>PVIA01003011.1:153096-184850 GCA_004024845.1 Tonatia bakeri | reverse complement strand
AGGGGACATTGCACCTGTGCTGGAACCTCCTTAGCCAGAGTAGGTTTCGGGAATCTTTCAATCTCTCAAACGAAAACTTCCCCAGGTGCTTGTCCCTGGATGTAGGCTCCAGGCTGCGAGGTGAGCGGGGACCAGCTCTGACTGGAGGGGAGAGTATAGGAGGGGCGAGCCTGTCAACGTCCCCAGAGTGAAGGCAGACTTGGGAGGATGGACAGCAGATAGCTACTGGCCACAGCAAGTAATCCAGTCCCGTGTGCACACAGCAGGGAGTGACCCATTTTGTATTATTACTTTGAAAATGTCAGGAAAAGTCATTGGAATAATGAAATACATACCTATAAAAGAAATAACCAGCAATAAGAGAAAACGGATGAATATCCCTGAATCCTAGGATGTGTACAAGGTGCCAAATATGCAGACAAACTAGAAACAAACCAACAGAAAGGCCAGGTGCTTGGCCAAAGAGAAGAAAAGTTCATGGTCAGGAAGGAGAACGGAACTTGACTGTGTACACCACCCCCATACGCACACTGACCTACACACCCACTCCTCCATGGGAAATGGGGAAAATCCTATTTAGGGGAAAGAGAACTGTGCCCAAAGAGAAGAAAAAAGGGGAAGGGGAAGAGGGAGATGGAGAGAGGAGACATGGTCTCTGCAAGAACATTTTGGAGGGTAAAAGGGTGAAAAGAATTACCCACAACAGAAATTATGAGTGAGAAATAGGAAAGGAGAGAAATGCTTGGCATTTGAGAGATGTGGGGCACAATCTTTTTTTTTTCCTAGATAATCTACAATACTTCAAACAATTGAATTTTTTCCAAATACACATGACTTGTATTCATTTCAGGTGTAGAGCACGGGGGTCAGACAATCCCACACTTCACCAAGTGGCCCTGACACCTCCAGTGCCCACCTGGCCCCACACAGAGTCACTGCTGACCGTGGCCCTGGGCTGTCCCTCACAGCCCATGACTATTCTGTGACCATTCCATGACTGTTCCGTGACCACCGGTGTATCCTTCCCCATCCCTCACCTTTCTCACCAGCCCCCAAGCCCCCTGCCCTCTGCGGCCGTCAGTCTGTTCTCCGCGTTTCCGAGTCTGTTTCTGTTCTGTGTGCTCATTTATATTGTTCGCATCTTGATCACACTGCTCATGAGTTGACTAATCATTCTTGACTTATTCGACCCCACGAAGCCTCAGGACAGTGGGACAATCACACAGGACCCGTGCAAGGACAGCGTGGAGCACTATCTGAAGCAGCATCGGGGCTGGGAGGAGGGACCAGTGCTGAGAACGGCCAACCCTGCGAAGCAGAGGTGGCCGTGTGGGGAGGAACGGACGTCACAGGAGACTAAGGGGACGGTGCCCAGCACTGCCGACACCGAGCTGAACTCAAATTCAAGAGCTGTGCCGGCGTGTTTTTTCCTGCGTTCCTCCATAACCTCTGAGAGTGCCTAGGCGTCTTGCAAACCACAATCTGTGTGTAGACTCAGAGGTGGTGTTCTTTCGATGACAGCCAGAGACACTGCGGTCACATTTGTGTAGCGCACTGAGGTGTCCAGTTGTTTCCTCAACACCAACCCCCCAAACTGTCTGACTGACAAGAAACGCCAAAAGGGAAACACCAAGTCTGAAGAGAACTATCTGCTGTCTGGACATGCCGGGGTTGGACAGGCAACAGTCCTTGCTCACACTTGCAGTGTTGGAAGTGTGTCCCCTCCTCTGGTCCTTGCGACGGTCCTTGGATGGCAGGTCGGGAAGCGCCTGCTCTCGCTAAGCTGAGTGGTACCTGCACAATTGGGCTTTGTATAAACAGACATGTCCCCTTCTACAGTCTGTGCACAGGGGACCCCAGACCCTGACTGAAACACAGGAGTTTTGAGGGACATGGGACTGAAGACAAATTACATGGTGCCTTTGCTCCTTTGGGTGACGACACCCCTTTATACATGCTGAGACTCCGTTAACCATGCACCCGGTCCCCAGCCAAACACGGAAGCTCCTGGGTCCACCTGCCCTCCGCATCCCAGGGTGCTGTCTGCACCCTCGATGTGAACTCTCTGCCATCCACGCCTCACTCACTTCTCAGAGCTCTGCCACCACGGCCCGCACCCTTATCCCTGCCTGCACCTGTGCCGTTCACCTGGCCACCAGATCGCACCAGTCTTGCTTTCTGTACATATGCCCTTGCTTCCAGTCCACCTGCATCACCAGCACAATTTCAGGACCCGCTCTCAGCACGCTGCCCAGGCAACTCCAGGTCTGCCTCCCTGCCCCGCCTCTGCACACTCCCTGGTCCGAGTCACAGTCGGAGGATAAGCATGCAGTGTTTCCTTACAGGCTTCCCAGCCCATGGAGGCCACTCTGTCTTCCCTGTCTCCCCATCTGTTTGTCTCTCACGCTTCCTTCCCTGAGGCTGCGGTTCTCTAACCACGAAGAACTTCTTTTGTTTTGAATCACAGTGCTCACGGTTTCAAATGCCATTGAGTGTGGGGCTGCTATTCCTTCCTGGGCCTCCCACTCTCCACCCCACCCCATCTCTCTTGGCATTTGACCCTTCCCCACTCCCTCCTTTCCATACACCACACGTTCCTGAGTGGAGGTCCTCTCTGTAACCAGGCTCGATCGAGCAGACCTCCTCGGAGGCCTTCGCAGGGCCTGCGTGGTTTGTCTCTGTGACAGTTATTGCTGCTGCAGTGTCACATATCTCCCTGGACCATGAATCAACGTCTCTGTCCAACTAGACTACAAATTGCATGAGTTCTGCTTTTAATCACCATGGTGCTCCTAAGCCCCATTAGAGTTCTTGGTAGGTGATGGGTGTCCCTTAAATTCTTGTGGGGGGAAAAAGAGAAGGAGGGAAGGAGGGAATGAAGGAAGGGAAGGAGGAAGGGAGGAGGAGAGAAGGAAAAAAGGAGGAAGGGAGGAAAGAAAGAAGAAAAGGACGGAGGAATGGAGGGAAGGAGGGGAAAATGCAAGGAAAGAAGGGAAAAAGGAAGAAGGATAGAAAGAAAAGAGGGAGAAAGGAAAGAAATTAAAGAGTCTCTAAAGTGACAAATTTATTAAAACTTATCATCTCAATGATGCAAAGGAACTATGAGATTAACGAAACCATACATTGGATTTCTGGGTATAGAGCACTCGAGACGATAAAATGAGAGAGACACAATCCTTCCACTTTTTGGCAACCAGTGGCGATGAGAAATAAATGACTATAAGAGTACACGGCAACTATGCTTGTAACAGTACACACACTCAAGTTAAATAAACCGTTTTATCAAGTCAGATGGAGTCACCATATAAGAACTATCATGTATTTATTGTTGCTTACAAGCCAGGCAGCTCTGCACGATAGTTTTTATGCTACTGTGGAATTCACAATCAGCGAATTTTAGAAAGAGGGCTTTGTGTTGAAGGAATCTGATAACATGACCAGGAACTAAAGTGAAGAAATCAATTAAACACAGAGTGCACATCACAGAAGAAGGCTATCTGCATATTCACTATAGAAAAGGCAACGTGACAATATGGCAACATCAGGCATCTGAAGCAGGGATGCTCGTTGAGGAAGCCCATTGTTAACAATGCAAGCTAATTCAGAATAATGTCAATAGCAAGACTGTCTCCTTACCCGATTTTTACCAGGAACCTGTAATACATATGTGACAAGAATCCAGTTTGCTCTGGGTGTGCCCCCAGTCCTGGCCCAGTGTGCCCAATCTGGTCATCAGGGACAGTGAAGAACAGTGATGCTCAGTGATGCTCAGTGAAGGGACGAACGGCATGGACCCAGGGGGCCCCAACCAAACCAGCAAAGGTGACGGGGATCGGCACGGCTCCAACCCTCCCCCCAGACCTGGGACAAACCCAGTACTGCCCAGGTAACCTCACATTCACAGTCCTTTGCAGGGGTCTCTCAGGACACATGCGCCCACTGCGGAAATGCAGGGCCAAGCCAAGAGGCCACCCTTAGTGCGTGGCAGGTGAGGGTGGGGACTGGTCTCAGGCCCCTGCCCAGGGGCGGCCGCCCGAGTAGGAACGCACACACTTTCTGAGTGGGCGGTTTTCACATGAAAAGCCACTTCCTTACTCACCCGTGCTTTCACACCCACTTTAGCTCATCCTCACTTTTGATAAGCACCGAAATATCGAGCCTTTCCTGAGTGTTGTTGAAATTCAAAATGCAGAAGATGCCATGCTTGCTAGCCAATCAAAGTAATTCAACTCTGTTTATTTTTAGACCATCCTTCCTCGCCTCCCACATATACCCACCGCTATTCTAGAATTTTCCTCTGACAGCAGGCCCCAAACTCTAATTGTGGAGCAGAGAAACTGTTTTCACACTAAGCCAACTGCTGTAAGCCTCCTAATCTTCCTACTTCTCCAGTGACAATTTTCCTACAAGGAAATATCTTACTAAGGCGTTCAGAGCATCCAATGGTGGAACTATCTAAAAGGGCCCAGATACTTAGCAAATATTTGCTGGACCAGAGATGCACTGATTTCCTTAACTATTTGATTTCTTTAAGCGAAGCTATATGAATAAATAATCTGTGCATAAATGATATAAAATGCATATGAAGTTGAAAGGCTCATTTATTGATTTCAAAAGTAGATGGCCATTTCTCAAATTATCCACTGGTTATTTTAATATGTAAAAATGTAGGGTTCAAATCCCACTTCTTGAATTGTACATATAATAGCTTATAAGCTGTTTTGAAGAGTCTTCAACTCTTCCCATGTTGACAACCTATGCAAATAATGTGAATAAAATAACACCATTAAAATGACAGATTTATTTTGCAAATCATTGGAAGTTGCGCGGTATGTGGTGCCAGGGCGACCCCACAACTACTTGACGTGTTCCGAATCAGCTCCAAGCTTCGCATGGATTCACCTCCATCTGCACTTCACAAAAATGCCGGCTGCACGTCCAGTCGCTCAGCTGAATCTGAAGAGTAGGTGTCACGCCGTCACTCAGGTTTTCCAAGGAGACATCTACTTCGCCAAAAGAGTCTGGAAAGTAATATGAGTCTGAACGTGCTGGGTCACTTAATTCAGCCTCGAGCCTCTCCCTCCTGTTCTTTTCCAATACGAACGCACTTTGCTGTGGATTCTCCCTTTGCCCTTGGAAGCGCCATGCGGTGTGAAACCGTGTTCCTCATCATCACGCCGTCATACCCAAGGGCTCCGGGCAAACGAGTTCCATCACAGCGTGGGCGGCGGAGGAAGGGAGGCTGTGAGCCAGCAGGACAGGGGCCAACACGCGTTCAGATCTTCTTTTAAAGTGGACACGGGAACACACACACATATTCTAAGTGTGTGCTTGTGTTGTGACCATGTAACCGGAAGTAAAGGAAATCTCATCTGGAAACACACAATTTTTTGATGCAGGCATGAGCTGCCCATAAGAGCTCTTCAAAACCTAACCCGCCCTTGACAATGAAGCTGCTGTTAGGAAATGAGAGAGAACACGATGCTAACCGAGACCCGAGATGTCTCGATGGGTAAATCTGCCTGGTTCACTCTCCGCTCCGACTTTACATTCCCAAATTTGTTGAGAGGCACGACAATGTTTGACTCAGGAACAGGCGAAGCCGCCAGAGTGACTTGCTGATCTCGGGGTACCACTGTGACCCCCCCCACAGTCAGTTCCCTCTTCTCTCCTCCCAGCCCGTCTGGTCCGTGGGGTCGGTGAAACGAGCTCCCAGGTGCCACGGACAGGCAGAGCAGAGCCAACGGGAGCGCGCCTTCCCATGGCGCTGTGATGTGGCCTCTGTCCAACCGAGATGCCACACTCTCGACTGTGGTGCTTGGTGTCCACGTGACAAGGCATGGGGCCTGAGCTGGTCCCCCCACAGGGAGCCCATGGCCCGTGTCCGCTGGCTGCAGAGAAGAGTGCTCTCCCCCTGCGGCTGTGTGTGCGATGTCCTGCAGCTCTTGGAGCTCCCAGCAGCCCTCGCTCCATCCTGAGCAAGGCCTGATGAGACACCCTCCGCTGACACAGAGGGCAGTGTCAAAGGGACCCCAGAGGAACAGAGCCGCAGCCTGGAAGAGACCATGGGCCTTGGGCTCCAGCCATGTCCGAGTCCCAGTTGTCACACAAGCCACCAAATTGCCTTTGTGGGTTGAGCCGATTTTAGGTGCGACCGCTGATCCTCGCTACTGAGCACAGCACCAGTGACAGTGTGGCCTAGGATGACGATGTCACCTCCTTGGGCCTGCAGATCAGTCCTGCCTGATGACTTCCTCCTCCCCCCCAAACCAATAACCAACCTTCAGAGCATCATGGCAAGGACGAGGAGGAGAGCGCTGTGAGAAAAGCATGTCCTTGGGACCAACGGAGTGGTATCGACCTACGTCAGTGACTCGAGCAGGTCACGGAGCCTCTGCCCCGGGGTCCCCGCTCCTCAGCGGAAACCCCACCACTGGCCTGGGGCTGGGGACGCTGCCTCCCTGATGGGCACATCTGTGACGAGTCAGCGTGGAGGAAATTACGTGTGCATACACTTATGACAGTCACACCTGTGGTGCTTTTCAAATTAGAACCACTTCTTTCGCATGTTTGTTTGTGTGCTTATTATCTGGAAAATTTTAAAAGCAAATAAGACACTGGACATGAACACACGCTACCTGTCAAGCCCCATACAAATGTAAAGGCTTTCAGAAAGTATTCTTAATTTCAGACTTCAGGATACGATCGGTCATAATGGTGTGCAGCTTTTCACGGCGACAAGAGTGCCTGAACTTGGTAATATTGGTTCAGTGCATGCTGTGTTCTTGAAAACAGTGGTTTTAATGGTTCCATAAAGGCATGTGAATGAATAATGTGTATAATAATGATTTCTTACTATGCCAAATAGATTAAAATATTCTATTTAAAGCCTAATAAATATTAAATGCCTGTTTCATTCTCTTTCTAATAACTTTGGCAAGTATTCAGAGAAAGTTCCATTTCTCCTAGCAAATTAAGTGTGGTTTAATACACTCAGGCTTTTACAGTATTACACACACACCTTCAGGCCCTCTCCACTCTCACCAGGTAGAAGATGGTCATGTCACTCATTTCCTCCATGTGGGGCAAAAGTTAGAAACAAACCAAAGTCTTCAATCCATCTGTAGTGCTTTTCATTGGCATGTGACCAAAAAGCAATGCCTGAGAATTCCTATTTCTGATCTATTAATAAGTTTCAGCAACATTTGTTATTCTCATGGTGAGATGCCCATGAAAAGGAGTGATACTAAAAATAGTCTGATAATCTTGACTTCCCGCTCAGGGAATTCATCCAACGAGCACAAGATCCATTCACAGCCATGCAGGTAGATATAATATTCTTGCCTTGCAGAAAAAGCAAAATCCAAAGCAGAGGGAACAGCTTGTCCACACCCTGCGAGAGGAACCGGGCATGGGAGGTGCCTTGGGAGCCCAGACTGTCCCCCTGACCTGCCCGGAGTGCACCCTATGTCTGCACATTGAATACGTCTGATAAGGACCGAGGGACACAGCTGACGCAGCAGGGTCTGTCTTGTGCCACTCCCAGAGTGGAGGAATCAAGGCCGGACAGCCCCGCAGACTTCCGCTGGAGCCTGAGCTGGGAGGACACATTCAGCCACGAAGGGCATGTCACCCAGCTGACCATTCACAGAGAGGCAGAGACAGCTTTTCCTCTGGGAGTGAAGGTAATGCCCACAAACCTCCCACAGCCACGCCAGCATCCTGAAGCTGGCCCCTGCCTGTGGGGCTGCCCACAGTCTCTGCGGGGCCTGCTGAGAGGCGGAGTCCCTGGTTTCTGTGTGATGAGCTCAGACATGCTTCTACCACCCGCATTTCTCTAGATGCTGAGCTTACTGACGCTCTCACGAAACAACACAAACAGGAGCAAATAGCAACCCACTACCCAACCAGAAGTCTGTGCATCTGGGGTCGTTAATCTCACTCAGGGGCTGTGAAAAAATAACCAGCAATGTGAGCAGAAGAGCACGCACAGGGGGGTTTTTGCAGAAAGGGTTATTCATTGTAGTCAATTCCGAGGAAATACTCAATGTTACTGACTAGTATAGACCAAATAAATTATTAAACATCGTCAGGAGAGCATTTTATAAGTTTTAAAATAATTTTTTAAAAACCACTGAAAATCTGGAGAATTTGCATAAGTGAAAAAACAGAATATAAATTTTCTCACGCACACACAGGTACAAGGAAATATAGCAATGCAATAAGCTTAAATACCAGCAACTTATTTCTGAGGAAGAACAAGCAGGAACAATTTGTTTTCTTCTTAACAGTTTGAAAAGCTTTCTATAAAAACCGTGTATTGATTTTTGATAAAACATAGCAGAAACAGCTTGGTAAACGTGGGTTTTCTGTTTGTCTGGCAGCCTGCACCCCATCTTCTCCCCCCTTCTAGTCTCCAGGTTTCCGAGGCTTTCGGCCGGCACCTGGCTCGCACAGGTGACTGTGCATGTTTGAACCACAGCCGGAAAGTTGTTAATGGTTTACAGCACATGTAACGATCTCCTCTGAGGCTCAGACTAGTCTGCAGGGGTTTTTGAAGGGCGGAGCCATCTGCGTGGACAGCGATGATCCCCAAACCCAGGCTTTGCCGCGGACACGACCGGTGCCTTGTCCCAGCTCGTCTTTGTTCTATCGGAATGCTTCCGCCTAAACTAAGGACAACTATTACCAGGGTCTAAGGGTTGCTGAGGCAAGAAAGTAAAAGGATGTATGTAAAGTGTCATCAACATTAGTTCCGGCTTTTACAAGAAGGGGAGGGATGGTGTAAAATTACCTGGAACTGTAAATACCCATAAATTGTCAGTAAGTGGATACTGCATTTTCAGTTCTTGAAAACATTAAGTGAAAAAAGAGATTAATTGCTCACCCATGTTATAAAATATAACAGACTTCCAGTTTTCTTCTTACATTTCTCAACAAAATTATGAAATTGAGTAGTAATGATGCCTTTTAAATCTTATCAGTTACTTCCAATTTCTGGGGGTAGAAACACTGTTTTCCCCCTAGTGGGGAACACTGTGGCACTCACACAGGAGGAGTGGGGGACTGAGAAGTTAGGTGACTGACACGTCCCTGCCTTCCGATATCAGTGACAAAAGCACAAACCCAGGGGATGGCAGAACCTTAGAATGCATGTCGTGAACACACTTAGTGGGTGACAAAGGGCACAGGGAATCGCAACAAGAATTACAAGCAATTACGGAATTAATGGGTGGAAGGAAAGAAGCAGACGCGCACACCACGGAAAGAACGCGGCGATGTGACGTCATATAATGGCAGTCTGGTCAGTGATGTTTTCTGAGAGAAGATGACAGAACCACCTACCTTTTAAATTTAGTAAACAGAAGTGGAACCCTGACAAAAACTCTGAAACACGTTTTTTGAAAGTCACGTTTCAAACCCATTGGTGAGAAGAACACACTTACTCACAGGTTTGGTAAGAGGCTGACTTCTCTCCGGCTGCGGGCGCTGTGTCTCTCAGAGCGGAGAGCTGTCGGTGGGGACCTGACAGTGCCATCTTTAACAAGGCTGCGCTTGTCACAAATAAGCATTAGGGCTGTAAAGACTTTATTTCGCAACCTTATTTTTTCAATCTGATTTCACCATGTCAGTTTCCAAAGGGGACTAATTAGCAGTTTTATCACGCCTGGGATACTCCGGCAGTCTCATGCACCTTTTCGCTCGGAGTTTCATGTCAGAACAATCTGTGAGGCCGAAGTTTTGACTTTGCTGCGCTCTCGAAGACAGAGAGGCAAAGCTACGTTCTCTTCTTCTGTGTCCACAGACTCAGGAAAACCTTTCCGATGGAAGGGTCTCAGGTCTTCCTTCTGGCAGGAATAAGGAGACGTTGAACGCTTTCTCTGCAGGGGCCGGTTAAAAGGCACACACCTACAGGAACATCCCGCCTGGTTCCGTGCTCTTTGGAGGCCAGGACTGAGGCAGCCTCCATGCAGGACGAACGTGGGGGCGGGAGTGTTCGAGGAGACTACGGGCCCAGGGGAGCGGGGTGCCGCCCAACAATGGGATGATGGAGAGGCACTGGGGGCAGGGGCCACGTGTGTCCTGTCCTAGACAGCACCTGCGGAGCTGGCAGCCTACTCACGGGCTCGGCACCTGGCTCGCTGCTAGAATCCTAGGCACTCATGGAAAGTGTCTTCTGCGCCCGAGCTTCAGGTGACCCCGCTCCAGTGAAGGTGGACTCTTGGCTCTGTGAGAGTTTCCGTAACAGCAGACGATGCTGGTCAGCGGGAATGAGCGCCCTGACCACCAGCAGGCAGAGGCCGTGGGCTGGAGTATCAGGGACTGAAGACAGGCCGTCGGCAGACCCGGGCCGGCCGGGGCCCCTGAGATGTTTGCATGACCAAGTGCGCAGGGGTGGGGGGCACCTCACCAAAGACTTGTATGCAAATTCTACTAGGCAGGGGGATGGTGGGGTGATGGCGAAACCAGATTAACTGGACTCGACTGCAGTAAGTGATAGCCTGGATCCGGTAATGGCCCCATAAAAAAATGCCTATTCAAACTGAAAGGAAATAAAGAAACTTCATACAAATTTGATGATTTACAGTCAATTTAGAAGCGAACTGTGGAGGATACACAGACGTCACAAGCGCTGGCACCATATCTGGGGTTATTTGGAATAAAACCTGCACACGTCTTACACACACGGTGTAAGAAATGAGCGAGAGAGGTCCCTAATCTGTAACCTCTTTCTCAGCACATCGCTAAGATGTCAGCCAGCAGGGGGTGAGTGGAGGCTGGAAAGGCATCGCCGCCCCCTCTGCTGTTTCGGGGAGTCACGTCATGAGTCACCTCCTTCCCTCCCCACTTCGGGCTCTTCTGCACCTTCTGGCCCCCTCATCCTGTCCTCCCTTCTGTGCGGGTGTCTTTAGTTCCCGTGCACGCGCGTGCGCGCACACACACACACGCTCTCCCCTGTCGGGAGGCCTTGCGGCCGGGGGCCAACCTGGATACATGGAGGTCTTGGGTGAGATGGGATGGCTGATGTTTCCCATCCTGATGATTTACATCTGCCCATCCAAAGCTTTTGTTCACTTCTGCTTGGTTTCCTCTGGGGTGCATTTCAAACTACGGGCCCATTATTAGAAGATATGTAATTGGTTACTAAACACCCTGAGATCTTGTTCACTTGCTTCCACAGTTCTATGGTCTTCTAAAAATCTCACAGAAACTGAGAGACTGTCCTATTCTTTCCAAGGTCCTTGACCCTAGAAGTATGCTCCCAGTTTATCAGAAGAGCCTTTGTTCCTTGGATCTGAAATATCGGTTCATAAAGCTTCATTCTCAGCCTTAGATGCCCATCCCCAGGTGCACACTGGTCTAACAGAGAACACCTCTCTCAGTGAGAATGAATGAACGTGGACTTGGACTGGGGGCTCAGAGACAATCTGAGAGGCTGTCTGTGGCTAGAAGACTACAGGTGGCATTGAGCCTACTCTAATGACAGGCCCCCACCGTGCCATCCCAAAGAGTGGCGATCACCCGTGTTCCGTATCACCAGCAGGGATAAGCATGGACACTGTGATAATAAGCGGGATCCACTGAATTTCATTAAAATAACAAGGAAAGTCCTCCAAAAGGGTTCTTAATTAAATGGTCTCCAGCTAAGCAGCAGTCAAAATATGAACCTTCCCTTCATTGCATTCAACTGGATGTCATGTTGACTGTGAAGCTGATGGGGGAGGAGGGCTTTTACCAATAACACTGCTTCCTATTTACGTAGTTCTTTTCATGGCAGATACGGGCATTGCCTTACAAATATCATCTATTACCTCAAGCAGCCAGTCAGGTAAGGGGCTGGGGTGGGACTCAGGACCCAGAACTTCCTGTCATTCTGTCATTCTGAGACTGGTGCTGTCTCAGCACCGCAGTGGTCTAGTATGACATGGGTCTTAGATGGGAAATACAGTTTGATACATTCTTTGACTTGTGACAGTGTTTAACAGCACACACACACGCACACACGCACACACGCAAACGGTTGCCCATTCAAGCATTCCCATTCCAATTTTTTAAGAAATAGCCCTTTTCTAACTCTGACATCAATGGCCAATGGTAAATTATCGGACTAAATGACCTGAACACATGAATGCAATATTCTGGTGTCCACAAAATAATTCCTTTCGAAGTAGCAAGTAAATGCACTGAGTGGGCATGGATAAATCTGCCCTAAACTCAAGAAAATTTATTATTCTCATTATTCCTGGATTCAGCCAATGTACGCAGCAGGTTCTGAATCTGGACACTTCAGTATGGGTGTGCTTTCTTCCACTGCCTAACGGTTGGGGTGTTCTGCTCATGTTCTACTGATGACAGCGTCCACACAACCATAGTTCACCAGCGTCTCAACTTTGGATGTACAGAAAAGAAAATGTGGGCATTGCCAGTTTAAGATTTGATACCAACAATACTCACTTCCCTGGGCAATTTTTTTAAAACTCTGAAGAGCTATAGTGCCAGTTTTAACTTGTCCACACATTCTGTAAGACACTAGAAAGCCTGTTTTACTCCATATAAATTATAATAGAATAGGCTTGGTTAAGAAAGGCTCTTCTTTCTGAGATGTTTCCCAGACACATTCTTGGGCAATGCTGAAAGAACCGTCTGCGCTATAGTGCATATTCACGGTCAGTATATGTTTTGAAAAGCTGAAGGACACGCTCAGTACGATCCTTTGTAGTTCAGGAAGGAAAAAGGTGTAAGAGAAATAACAGGCTTGATGTTACAAAGCAAAGCAATCCTTTTTTTTTTTTTTTTTTGACAAACACCTTTCTCGGGCATCTTGGCCACAGGACATGGTGCCGTGCCTGTTCACCACAGGGACCTGTGCACCTCACACTGGTCTCCGTTTACCTGTTGGTGGCTTCAAGCTGGTCCCCCACGGAATCCGTCTATGGAGACCCCACAGGGCCCTTCACGGCTCCTGCATTACCTCAGTCATCCTGAGTTGGTAAGAATGAAACAAAAACCTCCATTCTGGGGCTAGCTACGAATGTTGTCGCCTCCCCCGTTCAGGAAGTGGGGTTTATTAATAACCGCATTAAACATCATGCAAACACACTGAAAATACATACACACGAATAAGGGGCTCAGCGGATGGACCGAGCGTGATGCACAGTGAACGATCATGGAGAGGACAGGGAGCCTCCTGGGGTCACCACCCATTTCAGGGGACGGCCTCGCACCACGAAGCCCTTCCCACCATGCTCCTCACTGAAGGCGACTATTGCAGCACACCTATTGGGCAACACACTGCAGTTTTCCTGAACTTTGGACGTGTTAGCACCGTCAAAATTTCTAGTCCGGTAAGAAAAGTGTGAATACTGACAGAGACGCCCCTTACCCATTCCCAGAAAAGGTCCTTCAGCTCTTTTTCAGCTAACTGAAGTAAAAGGCAACATGGACACTAACGCGTCCCTTCCCACTGTCGCTACTTCTGAACAAACTGAACCGAGGAGCCTGGTTACCACATTCAGCATTCTAAGTGGGACAAGAGACCGGAGGGCAGCAGAATTTGAGGAGACGCCAGAATCTTTATTTTTAAACTTTCTGTTGGTTAATACAGGAGGATTTTTGTCTGACATTTTTTGGAAAATTGTATCTGTGTGCTGACAGTGAGTTCCAGAAGCAGGGTGAAGTCTAAATCAAGGGATCTTCTATTTGCAGAAATGCACATGTCTATGAATGATGTAAATACACTTAGCACAGAACCAGTCCAGCATCTGCAATTTGACTTTGTAGACTACATAATTAGGTGGCTGCATTTTTATGCAGATCAGAAATCTTGAAATCATTGTTATATTACACTACGACACACGCACCTTTAAAACTGAACCTGGGTGTGTTTAAACAAACTTTTCCCATCTTTATGATAGCGTGGAAGGGCATGCTACCTGGCTTTGGGGTACAAAGGCTGTGTACCTGGGGGTCAAGGGAAACAAGGAATCGAAGAATGTTACCAAAAGAACGTGTGGACCAGCCACACACTCCTAGTGACGCAGGGCCCAGCAGAAGTCCATTCTGCTCTTTCTCCCCCTCATTCTGCACAAGGTCAACACACACCATAGTATTGGGATTGAGCCCAGGCTGGAATAGTGAGGGTCTGACCTTTAAGTCATTGTTCAGCTCTAACCACCACACATGAAGTCAACGAGGTGTTTAATCAGCCAGCCAGCCAGCATCTTCAGGTTTCTCACACACATCCCAGTAAATTGGCAGAAAGCATGAGCTCAAGTTGGGAGACGTTCTCTCCTCACTCCCTGTAATCAGATTACGACAAATAAACGGCCACTGTCATCTTCTGTCATGTCCACCTACAGTGGCCTACTGCCCACCAGGGTACAGTGAAAGCATCCTAAAGGCTGGCCACCTGAGTCACACAATCAGTCCTCCAGACCTGGCCTTCCGTCCGGCCCAGCAGTCTCACCTATGGAGCACCTTTCTCTCCCTGGAAGCCCGCAGCCTCTGGCCTCGACCCTTCGTGGGGGATCAAGCTGACTGACCTCAACCAAGTCCCTGGAAGCTGCTCCTGAAAGTCAAGCTTTAGTATATACACATGTTAATGAGGCTTAAACCCAGTAAGGAACTTGGTTTAATGAGCCACCAATTAACACTCTGAACCAGAGAGAGGATGTGGTGAATCCCTGAATCACTATTTCACTGGACTCCGGCCCCAGGAGGTCACCCTGCTCACCACAAGATGACCTCACCACTGGACATCGACAAATACAGAGTCACCGACATGGGTTTTCTGGAAACATTCTTCACAGATACTCGCACAGCCGTATGTCTTACGCTAACCACTAAAAATTAGTCAGTGTAGAATTTCTTGTCCATTTTGAAGAACAAAAGAAAGAGCATCACTTTGAGAAACTCGTTAAGGGAAATTTAAAGAATAAAGAAATAGAAGAATAAAGTATTGAAAAAACAATCTCAGATTCTCCTTCCCGAATACAAGCCCTTGTTGCTTTTCCTGGCTAAATTCTAAGTCATGAAACTCTCCTTTGGCACTGATGGCTGTCCTGGGGGCACGGGAGTTGAGGGAGTTCGTAAGAGGAAAAACATCAAGAAAGGCCTGGGAGAAGGGAGGCCAGAGCAGGAAGGGGAGGGTGGGAAGAGCGTGCCCTGGGCTCCTAGGGGGAGCAGTGAAGAATCACACGGGGTCAGTGGGGCCAGGCAGACACCTGGTTCCCAACTGTCCTGTTTGTCTGAGACTGTGCCCATTTTAAAGCTGAAGGCCCTCAGGAACACGCCAACCAGGATGACCTCAGAGCAAACACATTACGTCCTTTTGACTCTCAAACAGTCCCTCTTGGATGCTGCAGGTCTCCAAGTTTCTGCCCCAGCCACCCCGAACCACCTGCTCATGGGCATGCTCCTTGCTGGAAAAGGCTCCATAGTGGTCTCTTCAGCTGAGTGCCTGCACACTCCCCAGGTCCCACAGCTTCGCCCCATGGACCTCGAACCAGTCCCTGCTGGGTCACCGTCTTCTCGCCCCTGTGGTTCCTGGGACAGAGGGCTCCCCTTGGAAGCCATGGAGACGTCCGTCTGGCACAAACCTGTTCTTGGTGTCATGACTGCACCACAAGCATTTCCTTACATGTTTTCTCAGAAGTTCCTGATTTCCGTTAGAAACTTCTGGGCTCAGGGTTGCTCTGCCCTGGAGCTCCTCTTGCTCATTCATGTAGCAAGGCTTTGGGAGCTGAAACGTGAGACTGTGCTCAGTCCCGGAGCACGCTGATAAGCAAGAACAGCTCCTGGCCAACAGCAAGGTCATGTTCATCAGGCGGTGGACAGAGAGGGGAAGGGAAGAAGCAAAGCCCAGGAAGATCACACGTGGGCCTAGTGGGCTAGATGTAATGTTTGCATGAGCCCAGTGGACAGGAAAACACGGGGCAGAGGACTTTTCTATAGCTCGCTCTGGTCGGGTTAGCCTTGCTAACCCTAACTTCCCAAGCCCTCTGGCCCCTTCTCTACTCACTCTTCGGGGACACCAGTCCTATGCTATCCCTCTTCTTTATTCCTTCGGCCATTGTCTTTAATATTACTGATATTTTTATACTTATCTTAAATGCATCCAGATCTTGAGATATCTTCAGTGAGAATGGAATTGAGGTCATAAAACTTATGGGGTTTTTTTTCCTGTTAAAGCTTCTCAAATGTGTGATCCTTCACATTAGTATCCATTTCCCAGCACTTATTTCTTTCAAACCCTCTATTGTCTGGCCTTTCTTTCCACACTAATAAAAGGGTTTACAGTTATTTTCAAAGGTTACCAGTGATTTCTTCATTGCCTACGCCACTGCACATATATAGTGTTTTAGGCTGGCGTCTTGGTCACAGTTCACCTTCCAGAGATTCTGCACCGAGAGGTGCCTCCAGTCAGAAGCCAGAAAGCCTTCTCTATAGCCCTCACTACACTCCCCCCGCTTCTGAGCTCACGTGTCTGCAAGCTGTCAGGGCACCATGACACAGGTGCAGCCTGTGTCTCCAGCTTTGCCACCACATACCCTCTTTCAGAGACCACCCCGTGATCAAGCGCAAACAGAGGGTCTTCACTTCGACCCCATGGTATGTCCAGGGCTCTTCTTTCCACACTGAACACATTTCCTTTCTTCCTCTGTGTCACATCAGTCCTTCTGCTTGTCTGTCAAGTGCAGGGAGAGCCTCTCCGTGACTTCTGGTGGCATTTTGCGGCTGGCCCACTAGCACTGGGACTGCCTCATTCCGCCTTGTCATGGCGGTTTTGGTCGCATGAGTTGAGACTGCCTGTCAGAGGGGTCATCTCCCTCATCTCCGCTGTCCATTCACAGAGACAAGATGCACACCAGTTATTTGATTTATAATTTTAACTACTCATGAATGGCCAGTGATATCTGTTCATATCTTATGTGGACCTAATACTCTTCATTATTTATCTTATTTCCTAAAATATTTTTGCCTGGATCTTTTATTTTTAAAATGATTATCAAGTCATCATCCAGACTGGTGGCCTCCAAGTTTTTTGAGTATGAAAGCCCCTTCGGATGTGTCGGATTTAAGAATATTTCAAGAGGATCTCTGTGGAAGCAGGTTAGTGGTTAAGGACTCAGGTTCCAGAGGCAAGTCCCTGTGTTTAATCATGGTCATTACCTGTTAGCCATGTGACCTCGGGCAAGGTAATGAGTTTCCTCCCTGAAAACAGAGGTTGTAATAGTACCCACCTCACGACCAGTCACGAGGCTTAATGAAGAATAATGCATGCACAGTTCTTGGTACATGAAGACCCTCAATGAATTCAAATATCAGTGCATCTAGGTGTGGTGAATTATTTTCAGTCCAGGGGTATGATAAATATAAGATGCACGTAAGGATTTGATAATTCCAAAGAAGATCAAGAACAATTCAATGCATCCCTTTGGGTAAACATCTGGTAACAATGGTGATGGTCAAAGACAGATTATTGCTCAGCCCACCCACTCTACACTAAGCCTGACTCTGTGACAGAGGATCTGAACTGAATCCGTCACCCAACAGCACTCTGCCCCTGTGTTGCTAACTCGGAGTCCACTGCACGTTTGTACCAGGAGAAAGAGAGAGCAGCACTGCCAGAGACCCCTGCAGGGAAATAGGCCTGCTTGGGCTGGTCTGAAGCCCTTGGCGGTGACGGAAGCACAGGGTGTGTGCAGGGGTGAGAGCGCAATGCCCTTCCTTGCATCTCTCCCTGGTGATCCCCATGGCGCTCTCCACCACTTTCCCCTTTCTTCGGTGTGTCCTTTCTTGTTCTCTCATTCTGCCCCAGTAGGAAGTTGAACCATGGGGTCAGGGACTCCCCTGTGCTCTCCTGCCAGTGCCCAGCATGGGCACTGTGAATCAGAAAACAAACCTACAAAAAAGCTTGAAGTAGACAAATGCTGGGTTCTGACAAATATTCCTGACGCTGTCGCCACCCCCACCACACACACACTGACTGGGTCCCTCCGAGCAAATTGGTTGGCTTCAGCACTTAGCATGGCCATCTTGTGAGCAAGGCAAGTCCAGGGATATAAAGCAATCTGGCTGCAGAAGAACGCTCTGTGCTGTGTCATTTGTTCAAGGGGGGGAACGCTGATTGAAACTATTAAGTGATCCCAGGGACCGCTGACTCGGGCTCAGCCAGGAAGTTCGGATTATGAGACCAAAGGCAATTTAACAGGGACAGGTAGTAGTGGCTGGTGATGTTATTTTCCTGGGCAGTTTTAATCACTGGACGTGAGTGTTCTGAGATGTGTGGATTGCTTAATAGCTCCAAGTACAAAAGGGAAGCATTAGTCACTTGGCATAATAATCCCCAATAAGGTGCAAACACGTTGACATTCCACAAGCAGCAAACACTCAGCTTTCATTTCATAATTAGTAAATTGCTTAATGGTTTGCAACGTCTTATGGAAGATGTAAAAGAATGTTCCTAAGTTCAGAATAATTCCGACAGCCAATCACACTTAAAACTTTGGCCCATGCCAAGGTAAACAGAGCCACTTAAATCTAAGTATTCATTACCATCTTTAATTTGTACTGAATGTTTAATGTGCATATAGAAGAAACAACGTTATGAAATTGTAATGGTTTGATCAACATATTTAAAAGCTCCAAAAATGTTAAATAAAAACTACTTGCTCAATCCATAGATGTTTTTGGTTTGAATATTTTGTTTGGTTGTCTTTTCTTCAAGACAATATCACACTGTATACCACAACTCCAAGACATGTGCTTATTTCCCTTTCAAGTCCCCCTTTCCCACCCCCACCCAAAAAAGGTGAATAGCGGTGATAATTCAGAAGAGTTGTTTTTTTTTTTTTTAAGTATATGTTACTATTAGTTTCTTGCAATGGATTTTAGTAAACTTTGGGTTAAGACTTAGTTAAAACAGATAATCTCCTACTCTCCTCTGGATTAAAAACCCAAACAACCCTATCAAGAATCAGTGGATGTCATTGCTTTTTAGACCTGGTTGGTCATGGGCCATCTGATTGGCTTCTGAGATCTCCAACTCGAATAAGCCATTCTAAGAGCTACTTCCTAGTAAAGAGCCGCTTGCCACTGTCCTGAGGAAGACGCTGTCTTCCAGACCAGACTGGAGTGATCCAAATTCAGGCAGAACGTTTCATTTTAATGACATGAAAAATAAAAATATTTATGGGCCTGAAATGTCACAGAACACTCATGAATTGTGATTCACGGGATAGATTTAGCCTGAGGTCGCTCTGCCCGTTACAAAATGAGCCTCACTGCTAGGCAACAACAAATTTAGAATCACAAATAAGGGTTTCCAGGAAACTTTGTTAGTAACCACTATTCCACCCTATTTCTTAAGCTAACCACTCAAAATTCTTTAATACAGAATTCGTTGTCCATTCTGAGGAATGAAAGAAGAGTGTCATTTCCAGAAAAAAAATGGCAGGGAGCAAGTTGAGTAATAATTTAGGGATTCATTATATCCTCGTCCATTTTGGTATTAAAACTGGCAGTATTGAAACAACTTCATTATTGTCAGTAGAGAGTATCTTGAAAGTTAATTCTTCATTTCCATCATAGATTATATAGTTTTAAAAATATTTTAAAATACAAAATTTACCCTAGTGTCTCAAAATATGTTTTTTTTAATACATGCTTCTAAAAATGAATGCTTTTTTGAAATTTTGAAAAAAAAATCTGGTGACATTTTTATTTCTGATGGGCACATATTATGAGTATCTGAATCATCATATATCCTTTATAATTTGCATCTGACTGATGTGCCATATTAAAAAATTTCAATTGAATACTAACATCTGGCAGGAAAATATTCTCGTACACATCCATTACAAGAAATTTGAATTTCTCGAAAATGACTTTGCGAAATTCAGAGTTTTACCCTCCTGCCTACAGGATGCGATCCAAGGGCCCTCCCGTGTGGGCACAGCAGGGGACAGGTGAGGGAGGGGCTATGAAGGGTGTGTGTGCAGAGCTGCCCACGGCACTGAGGGGCTACTGCCAGTTCACCGCGCTCCACACCCCTTCTGCAGGGACCCGAGTTCCCCCGCTGGCCAGGGAAGAGGAGATGTTAGCGGAACCACATCCAGTCACCTACAATCCGTCACTCAGACTGTGCAGCCACCACCTCTCCCGCAGCCAACACCATGTGGGGGGGTATACTTAGTTCAAATATCTGCACTGCACTGACGTTATTGACGTGCACATCTCTTTCCATTCCTTCGGAAGTGAGCTAGAAGTACAGTACAATCACTAAAGGCAGTGTTGAACATCTGGTGTTCAGGCAGTATTTTAGTCATTCCGAGCTAGGGATGCCTATGTATTTCCAAAGAAGTAAACCGTAAGGATAAGTGATTGCTGACTTAGGGTTCCCATGTCCTTGATTTACACGATTGCCTAAAAGCATTTCAAGGCAGTCCCACTCACAGTCCCTGCATGCAAACACGAGAAGGTGTCAGGATAAGAAGTGGTCTGACTCTTGGCTGGGTGTGCAAGTCCCGGTCTCCAGTATCGTCTTCCACCACAACCCTCAGAGCACTTACGAGTGATCTACTTATCTCATTTAATGCATTAGTAGTGCCTCATAGTGTCACTTAACTACTTTCCACTTGTGACCCCTGTGCTGTCTCCAGCACACCTGGAAGGCAGAGATTTTTGCTTATTTCCTAGTCTACACAGCATGTAGCGCCTTACTCTATTCTGTAGGAGATCAACTATTACTTACTAAATGAACTGACACTTTTCTGAATATCCACTCAAAGTTTCACACCTAATAATTGGGCCTTGATTACAGCACTTACTGCAATCAGCGAGAATCTTCTTCATTTATTTACTTACTCCGTTTTGATGTGGTGCCTCATACTTTCAATCAAAAACTATTTGATTGAAAAAAGATCTTATTCATAAGATTCCATTTTTTTTGCTTTTTATTGAATTTATCGGGGTGACACTGGTTAACAAAATGACACAGGCTTCAGGTGCACAATTCCACAACACGTCATCTGTACCCTGTACTGTGTGCTCACCACCCCAAGTCAAGTCTCCGTCCATCACCACTCACTCCCCCCTTACTCCCCGCCCCCTCCCTTCCCTCTGGTTAGCACCACACTCTGGTCTGTGTTTGTGAGCTTTTTTCTCCTTGTATTGTTCTTTTCTGCTCAATCCTTCAAACCCCCACCCAGTCCCCAAGACCCCCAGCAGCTGTCGGCCCGCTCTCTGTCTGTGGGTCTGTCTGTGGGTCCCTCTCTCTCACGTGTCAGCCCGTTTTGCTCACTAGAGTCCACGAGTAAGCCAGTCAGGGAAAGACAAGTACCACGTGATTTCACACAAACGCATGCTTTGTTTTGAAAATTACGCAATCTACCGTCTATTAAAACCAATGTTTCAAAAGATGACTGAAAATAAGAACTGATGAGCTCCCCGCCAGGAGAGCGCCTGGCCTTGGGAAAAACATAGTCCCACGCACCGGCTGCCTCCAAATCACCCAGGAGCATGTTGAGGCCCAGTGACTGCTGGGCCCACCACTGCAGCACCAGCTCTGCTGGAAGGCTGGGGACCCTGTGTGGGGGCAGGGTTTCCTACTGTGTACAGGGATCCCCCAGTAGACCTCTGCATGCGTGTGTATGCGCTCTCGGGAGCATATCTAGGAAGGCTTTGTCTAGCCCTGGGGCGCCAAGATTCCTCAAAAAGGACAGGTTTGGATCCGATGCTTTCTTCCCTTCCAAGTCTAGACTGCGGAGGTTAACGCATGGGTTTCCTCTCCCGTCTGTGGGTCGTACGCTCCTTGATCTCTGAGGCCCCAAGACAGACCCCTGGACCCCATGGAGCGATGAGGAGCAGAGGACTGCCACCTTGCCGTGCCACCACGCGTCACTCATCTGGACCTGTCCCCTTAAAAATTAAGTCAAAGGATATGGGTTACCTGCCACACAGTGTTCTGTCTCTGAGTGACTTGAATTCGGTAGGCCATCAAAAAGAGTTTATTGGATGGTTAAATCCCCAGGGTTTAATATTATTGTCATTATGGAAACCATCTTAGCGAGGTTGATTATGTTTAAGTATAAGACACAGACTTCTCCACCCTCGGGTAATGAACTGTGTTCCCCCAAAATTCATATGTTGAGGTTCTAACACTCAGTACGTAAGTACAGGGTCCAGCACAAACAGCATCCCTTTTGATTACACAAAAATCTTTTATTACAAAATCATAAACATGTAATTCTGTAACATAAGAATATCATCCTCAAGCACACCATATGACATTTTAGGTGAAATGTTCAAATTGATGGACAAATTGCTGTCCATCTTGTGTGAGACATTCACGTGCCCTACCAACCACACTGAGTGGCATTATTTCTGCCGGACCCTGTACGTGATTCTATTTTGAGGAAAGAACTTTAAAGAGGTGACTCAGTTTAAATGAGGTCATGAGGTAGGGCCCTCATCCAACATGACAGATGTCCTTATAAGAAGAGGGAATGAGACACAGTCACAGACAGAGGGGATACGGTATGAAGTCACAGAGGGAAGATGTCACCTACAAGCCAAGGAAGGAGGTCTCAGAAGAAACCAGCCCTGCTGGCACCCTGATCTTGGACACCTTGCTCTCCGAAGGGGGAGAGAATAAACCACTGTTGGTTAAGCCCCTGGTCTGTGACACTTTCTTATGGCCGCCCAATGAAACAGAGACACCCATCCGCGTGGCAGACTGAATCAGCCTGGAAGGTATGTCTTTGCACTCTGATCACAAGAAAATTCTGAGCAAAATAAAGCAATGTCGCACGGGAGACACAGCTGGGGTCACAATCAAGAGGAGGTACACCGAGCTGGTGGGAATAAAGAGACAGCTCATACCTACAGATCGGATGGCAGCTAAATCAAATGAGCTCATCGTGTACCTGTGGGTGGAGGGAAGTGTTGGAAAGTGGGCGTTGGATCTGTGGCCTCTGTAGGGGGGTCTAGGCTGTGGACCCTAATTACACAGCAATGTGGAGCCGCCGGACCCCCATAAATTCTCAAGTCAGTTAGAGTAGCTCAACCTCCATCAGGAGCTGGAAGAACTCTGTTCAGGGGGCGCGGTGAGGAGGGTTACCTCAGTCCACGGGTGCAAGCAGAAAGGCAGAAGGGACCCACGCTGGGGCTACCTGTGAGTGTGGAGTCTGAATCTACAGTAGTTGCTAGAAGCAGAGACCCAAAGGCATGAAATCAATACAAAGACCAGAGACAATGAGCACCTGGAGACCCAAAAAGATCAACACTTCACCTACGCTAGTGCCAGGCCACAGGCTACAGTACCTACGAGTGGGGCAGCCAGCTGGACGCCTGTGGCAGGTGAGCCCTGCATGCACTGACCAGGAGTGGGAGGTGGCAGGTGGGCAAAGAAAGGCACTGTCCACGCAGGCCACAGACAGCAGCACAAGCCAAGAACAACAGGGAAAGCTGAGCAAAAGTTAAAAATAGATACACTTGAAATTGCTAAAGTCTTGAAAGACTCGAAACCATAAGAAGAAACAAAGCCACCTAAGAGAATACCATATTAATTTAGTGATTCTAGCAATGAAAACATAGCTAATTAAGTAAAAGTATCCTTGGGTAATTTGGGTAGACAACTAAGCTGACTAGAAAAATAGGGATTTGGAAAAATTTGAGAAAAGCACACAAAACACATTCCCAAAACACCATAACTAAGACAGAAAATACTTTTCAAAATCATGTAGAAGACTTGAAGGCTAAAATGAGAAATTCCTAAATACATCTGATAAGTGCACTAGGGAAAAATCAAGGGGGTGGTAATACACAATGATAAAATGGAAAAAAAATGTTTATAGCCGTAAAATGGCCCATTTCCCTGTACTGAAATGCCTGCCAGGTCTGGAAGACACTGGATGTGAACCTGAATGACGTAGAGTGTGCTGGGTGAGTGAGTGTGCTTCAGGCACGTGGGCCCGTCAGCCACCGAAGAAGAGAAAATGATGGAGAATGAAGGTGTTGGGCTCAGGACACAATTGTATGTCAGTGGCACACTGTCAGAAGAGACGTCTTTGGGGAATGGGTAAAATTCAGCTCAGTGGTGGCAATGAGGGCCCTTTCATGTTCCAAAAGTCCAACCAGAAGTCAAACATGCAAATCAGGCTGCAAGTGAGGTTGCCAGAATAATTACACTCAAAAAATAATATTCACTTACGACATCTTCTGTTTATCCTACACAGTGAAGGCCAGAGGAACCTCTTTTTAGACAAGGGGCCTTGCTTTATTAACACTTGTTCTCTGGTAGAAGGATTCTTGGTCTTCGCTGTACCCTTCAAACAGAGAAATGGGTAGTGCTTTGCATTTGGAAAGCAAAGTTGACGACCAGAGAAGCTATTTTTGAGACAACCATTCTAAAATAGTTCCAAAGGAAAATGTGATAGTGTTTCAACCAAAAAAAAAAGTGAAAAAAAAATGAGTACTAAATTTGAAATTGAAAACACTACCCAATATTTTTATTGTAGGAAAGACTGTTAATACTTCTATGGCCACTGAAGGTAGTATTTTCTCTTTTAATTCGGGCATCTGAGCACACACCTCGGCCACGGGGGCCATGTTCCGTCCCAGTGATCAGTCCTGGGGACGAATTACCCGGACGGCGAGGTACGTGCCTGGGCCGGGTGCTTCGCACATCCACCTCGCTGGAGTGAATGACTCCGGCCGAGTCAGTGATACACATCATGTGACTTACTCAGGTGCTTAGAGGACACTTTCCTATGAGAAATGCTAGGAAGTGCATGTGAGGAGCCATAAAAAAGAAATTACTGACTCCCTGGAAGCCACTTAACGGGCTGGTCATTACCGCAATTGCTGGCTGGGCCATGACTCTGCTCCATTTCATTTCTTCAGGCTTGGCTACCTGAGAGGCCATTCGCCCTTGACCTCGTGGTTCCCAGCACCCCCTCATTACTCAGAATCGGCTGAGGACACTACGCGGCGTGAGCGCACTTGAGTGCAAGGAACAGCCTTGCATGGTGGGCATTTCCAACATTCAAGGGCCTCCAACAGACCCTAACAGGAGCGGAACCGCCCTAAGAATCTCTAAATGAGAGCACAAGCAGAGGGCTGCAAAGACAACCCACTCTTACTCCGAAGCATTAATTCATCCTTTTTCCGTGTCAAATCCAAAGCGGCCTGTTGCTGGCGGGCGGGGGGGGTGGGGGTGGGGGCCCAGTTTGCCCAGTGGGAGCGAAGCAGAGAAATTGGAAGTGAACAGGTGGAACAGGCCCCAGAACACTAACCCACTCAGAGCACGAAATTCTTTATTTCCAAAAAGGAGATACACAGAATTTCCATCTCTAATCCAGCAATTAGTAAAATCTCACAAGTGGACGTAATGACTGACAACCGACGCCTCCCTCTGTTTTAACTTGTAACGGTCAACGTGCTTTGCTTCGCTCTCTCTTTCGGGAGGGCTGACCCCTGCTCCTGCGTGGAGGCGCACGCGTGACAGAACTTCCCACATGTGTACTTCGGCAAGGTCTGACGTGGATGCAGATTAACGAGTGTCGGCATCACGGCTGAGCGAACTTGGTTCTCAGAAACCGCACTTGACCTACATGCAAGGCTCAGGAAAACGGCACCACTCCCCATGAGGGCGAGGCCGCAGGCATTATCAGTGCAGTGACGTTGCACTGCCTGGGCCACATGGCCCGATGTGAGGGTACAAAACGTTCTGCTGAGATGGGTCCCGGCTGCACCTCAAAAGCCCACCATTAA
Organism: Tonatia bakeri; assembly: GCA_004024845.1. Lineage (NCBI taxonomy): Eukaryota > Metazoa > Chordata > Mammalia > Chiroptera > Phyllostomidae > Tonatia > Tonatia bakeri. Next base: position 159,074 of record PVIA01003011.1, on the reverse strand, counting down.
AGGCATTCCTTTGAGTTAAGAAAATCACCAGTAAGACCTCTATTAAAATGCAAATGTGTTCCCGGGGTGGGGAAACACATTAAATCATTATCAGCTATTAACACTTTAGTCTAAATTAGTTTCAGATTTATTAGCCAATTACTTAAAGCACAGTACAGAAAGTATGCCAGGCAGGCGAGGCTAGCTTCAGTTGGTTTGCAGAGAACTGGGGGGCTCAAAGAACTGAGGTCTCCCAGCAGCTTCCATCTTTTTGTTATTCAGTAGATTTTGTCTGTAACATTTTCACAAAAAATATTTAAAAAGTGGAACTTGTTGAAACAGAGGTCAGGGCTGGGAGCTCTAAGTGCCTGCCTGCTCCCCAACCTCCCGTGTGGTTTTTGCAGTGCCTCCAAAAGTAGCGCTCTGAGAAACGTGTTTTGAAAACCATAATATTAAGGCATGCGAGTGGCCATGCACTCCCTTGCTCGCTTTTCCCCACATACTGAGGAGGAGCAGAAGCCGGAAGCGTAGGTAAAAGTGAGACTTAGACCGAGGCTCCTCCAGGGGCGCCAGGTCTCCTGCCGTGAACCCCCAGCTCCATGTCCCAGGGGCCAGGAATCTGCTGGACCACCCCTCCCTCTCCAGAGGCTCAGCAAACACACACACACACACACACACACACACACACACACACACCCCAGTTTAGGGCCTAAACCCATGAGGGAGCCCTTTTCCTCTGCAAGACTCTCCGTGACCTTCCCTCCAAGCCTCCTAAAATGGAGAAGGCAGTGTTTCTAAACACTTAGGTCTCCTAGGGAGGGCCATGGCCCCAGAATGTCCTAGAAACTGTTCAGAGAAGAAGAGGAGAGGCCACAGGAGCCCCGAGCAGGGTCCTGGGTGTTCCCTTGACTAGTTCCACGTCTCAGTTAAGTCCGCATTCCTCAGTCAGCGCAAAAGGCATTCACATCCTTAGGCAGCAGACACTGCTTCAGAACCAAGAGGAATCGTTCTACCCAAAAGCCGGTAGCAAATCAGTGTTTACTACAGTGTTGAGTCCCAAGGGTCTTTGCAAAGCAATCTAGGCCATTGTCACACAGCCCTAGTGTGGGGTAGCAATGAGAAAAGGCGTGTCAGTCAGCACCGCATGGACACGCACACGAGTGTAAGGAGAGAAAATGCACGTGGCATGAGAGACAAAGGGGAATCCAGAAGACAAAAAAAATTCTGAGTCAAAATCCTTGGGTGCTACAACGTATCAATCCACCATATTCTCACAGCCAATGAGTAGCAGAGCAAGGACTAGCATAAAGTCTGCTGAAGTCTTGGTCCACTCCCTGTTTGAGGAAAGGACGTTAAATTCACTCTCAGCCAGCGCAGTCAGAGTGTTACTCAAGGTGAGAGGATTCTGTCCTCGTCGGAGAACTGACTGCAGCGGTCTGAGGAACCAGGGGAGAAAGCCAGCCTGGCTGTTCTGCACTGTTTCTGGAAATCTCTTAGCTGCTCATAAATGTTAAAAACAACAACAACAAATCTTGTGTGTGTAGATTGGAATCAATTCTCTAGGAACATGGAAGAAAAATTAGCATCTAGATTATAAAAATGAGATTCAATTGATCAAAAATTATTTAAATAACTCTAATATAATGAAAAGGAAGACTTCTGGGATATGAGCAAGGCTGTAGGAGACAGACCTTCTGTTTAATTCTGAACATCATAAAAAATCAGTAAGAAAAAGAAAACTCACCCTCTTACCGCTCTGCCTCACAATACAATGTTTGCCACAAACACAGGCAGATAATCTTTAGGGGGAAAGCACTGGGACTGAGCATGCAGAGTGCAGAGATGTCCCAACAGCGGCCAAATGCAGTGCCAGGAAACAGACACACGTGTGCACCGGGAGGGGCAGCTGGGGAAAAAACAGCTCCAGTTCAACAATGGAGAAGGGACGGGGTGATTTGGGAAGCTGGTTACACAGTCCCATTTGGTTCAGAGGGTGTGTGGTGATCTAAGATTCACCAGAGGAGGCATTTCTGGAGGATGCAGTCAGTCTCACGAGAGGAAGAGCACCTTCCGACAGAGAACCATGAACCTGGAAGACTGGTTCTTCCAAGGCTATCCCACCCCAGGAACTGCTGGACACGGGGGTCCAAGAGCGTCCAACCCCTCTCTGCTCATGTCTTAATCTCAGGTCGTTCTGCCAAATGTTGATGTGAAATAGTACAAGGAAAAGGGCAGGGAATTGGTAAAGCTTGCAGAGCGATCAAATTAGTGACAGATGTATGGGTTTACTCTTATATTAAAAAATTCCATAATCGGTGTTGCTAAAACTCAGGTTTTCATAGATGGACACTTCTTTACAAGGTCAAGGGCACCCAGATCACCTCCACATCCATCCCATGCTGTAGAGAAAACTCTTAGAGACCTCACCGCTGAAACAGCGATTAGATGAGGGTGGCTAATATCTCCAGTATTGCTCAACATTTTACAAAGATTGCTAGTCAAGGCAAATATAGACAAAAATAAATAAACTTTATAAACCATGAAAGTGAAAAGATCAATACTTATCTCTGTTTGCTTATGGTATGATTATATACTGAAGAGGCAAGTAAAATCAATTTTTAAAATAGCTATGATAAATTAAGAAAAAAACTAACAAGAAAAAGGGGACTAAATTATTTTAAAAGAATTTTAGCTTTCAACAAATAACAACCACCAGTTTAGAAGATTCCATGGAAAAACAGAATCCATTTACAACAGCTATAAAAACTTAAAATAGGAAGGGATAAACTTAACGAGAATCACATAAGGCAGACTTAAGAACATTTTAAAATGCTCCCTACAGTTGTCAAGACATAAATGAAGAAAGAGACATTTTCTGGAAACTTTATAAAAAGAACAAGGATGTTCACTAATACCAATACTGAAAATGCTTTCCAGATGAGTTGTTAATGAGAAAAAAAACAGTAAAGAGGAAGTTTGCCTTATGTTATCTGTGAAAAAAGGAGCTTGGAAAAAGGACTCAGGGACGTGGACAACAGTGTGGTGACTGCTAGGGGCCTGGGGGGCAGAAGGGGCAGAAATGGTCATAGAAAGAACACAGTACAGATTTTTGGGGGTTACCCACAGAAACGCTCCGGTAGGTGCCTGGGGCCTGCGGTCACGAACTACCCGGAGAGGCAGAGGGGGAGACGGGGGACGGGAAGAGACCACACTACGCTCCTTCTTAAATTGACAGTTTTAGATTCTGTGCATGCTACTGCCATGACTGAAGAAATACATCAGCGAATTTTAATAAAAATGTTGACTCTGTGATATTAGTTTCTCCTCCTCCCTCCATCTCTCTCTCCCCACCTCCGCCACCTCTTTCTAATTTACTAAGAGTGTTCTTACGAGGCTCACGCACGTACGATTTCATTTCTTCGGAACCTGCGTCTTTCATGTCTTTCAAACGTGTTTAAATGTGTCCTCAAAAACAACAACAACTACCAACCAACGTCCTTAATGATTTTCAAGAATTATGGAAACATTTCCTATATATTCTAGAACTCTGGGACAAGTTTGCTTTTTGAGGGCTGAGATAAAGAAAAATTTGGCTCCTTTTCCTATTTTATTCTAAAGCTAACTTTCCACTTATTTTGTACTCCCAGGTGAAAGCAGATTGATTTATGAATTTTAGTGAAAGCTAGGGAATTTTAAATCACCTCGAGCAGTCCTGGTGTACGTTTGTTATTTTGAAAGGCTAAATTACTGTTTGCCTGCCAAACCTTGAAGTGTTGCCTCTCACGTTTGTAAATAAAATCGTATCTCATTAAAGTGGCTCAAAGCATCGAAGAGGCCGCCTGCGTGCACACACCTTGCGTGCACACACTTGACTACAGCGCAGCTGGCTTCTCCCGTTGTGGGGAGCCGCGGACGCCGCCTCTGGAAACGCAGTCTTCCACGCTTTACCTGAAAAATAATGAGCTGTTCTTACTCAATTCAAATGCTTATTTTCAGATTGTTAAACCTTTTAAAGAAAGAATTCCTGGGGTGAAGCTTCTCATAAAACGAAAAAAAAATTGTTTTAGTGCAAAGTACCACCTCTTGGTTTATGCTTTGGACTGTTGGATTTTGGGTTCTCAAAGACAAACTCTTATTTCACCAGAATAACATGGTACCATACATTATCTTAAAGAAAATAGGAGAAAGGAAATTAAATGCAGAGCCAGCAGCTGTTACTGCTTACTCAGTGTATCATATTAAACGAATCCCCTTAGTGGTACTCTTTATAAACCGACCTTTCTGAACAGTCATTCTGGCCAGTATTTTGTGACTTAGAATTTTATTAAAATTTAACAAGGGGCTGTGTGGGGCAGCAGGAAGAGCACGCACAGCCCAACAGGAAACTGTGTCATCTATGACCCTGGTACACGCAGTGGCCTTCATCCAGCGTGGTGACAGCCCCACACCCTGGAGGCATGGCCTCCCCCACCTGCGTAAACAGGAAAGCTGCTTTCATTGGAACTGAATGCAAGCATACAGTTATATCTTGGGGTTTGTAAGCTCACCTATGCACCCATGATATAACAAACCTCTCCTCTGCATCAGCACTAGATTTAGATGGGAAGTCTCGAAAAGATAATGGAGTCTCACAAATGCAACTCGAACATGCAGGCCTCAGCACACATCCCATGGAACTGCACTATGGAAATCTGTATTGTTGGCCCCGTAAATGTAACCACTCAGCACAGGATGGAGTTTTCATTACTCATGTGTCTCAGTGTCTGGAGTCAGATTCAATAGGCTGAGTGAAGAAAGAGATACATTTGGTTTCGTCATTCTATAACCCAAAGTTTGGGTGGTTGAGATGAATAGAAACATTCTATCCTTATTTTATTGCTTAAAGCTGAGAACCGCAAGGGGCCGAGTGAGATCCGGTGGAAACCAGTGTGTCTCGGGCTGTTTTGATGCACTTGGACTTTGAACCATCTTGAAATACGTAGGATTTTTGATGGACAGAAGGTCACCTCATATATTAATATATTTATAGATTTTAATTTTATCCAGAGAAAAGTAGCTAAATACAGCAGTCCTCACAATGCTGTTCACTTCTAGGCTGAGTTAAAAATGCCATCCTCTCTTTTAAAGGTGGGGAAAATGTCTCTTGTCCCTCCCCAGGTCCTGAGTCACTCTGCCCCACTTCCATGAGGACGTGTTAGCATTGGGGGTTCTTCAGCATGATGCCCTGACTTGGGGGGTTTCCAAACAACACTTAATACTTAGAGGTTTGTCCTCCTCTCTGGAAGAAGCCCAGACTCGGGGTACACGAGCCCAGAGGAATGTGAGTGATGGTCTCCATATCTCATCACTGTTCTTATTGGGAAGAAACCTTCTCAATGCGAACATGATGAAGTGGCTCATTTCCCACAACAACAACAACAGCAACAAAAACCTGTCAGTGAGTCCTCACCAGGAAAATGAAACTAACTCGAGGTCAACGACTTTTCTCCCTCAGAAACGCTCCCGTTCTCCCACCTTGTAACCACCTGGTAGCTACTGCTGGCCGGCAGTGCTTTGGCCATCCCCGCCAAGGACAATAAACAGTGAAGGATCGTCCTTTGTTACACACAGCGACCCACTGTGTCCTATTCCGTGTGCTCAGCTGATCCTCGCAGACGCCAGCTCAGGGGACCTCCAGCCCAAAGTGCTGGGACCGGGCCCCTTTCCTCTGGAGAGTCCCGGGACACAGCAGCGTGCTTTCCGGCACACCAGCATCGATCTCCCTCCAACGGCGGGCAGAGGCCAGCCTCCTCTCCGACACGGACCCCTAACACCATTAGAGCCTATCCGAGTGCATTAGTGGAAATGGAATCCACCACAGGGTCTCATGCGAGGCCGCGAGGAAGTGGTTCTGCCGACGGCCACTTTCAGACATTGCAGTCCATTTCCGTGCGGTGCTGCGAGCTTACCCACGCTGGCTAACAGGGTGGGGGCGGGGGGCGGGGGGCGGGGGGTGATCC
>PVIA01003011.1:91960-152996 GCA_004024845.1 Tonatia bakeri | reverse complement strand
CCTCATGTGAGGCCGCGAGGAAGTGGTTCTGCCGACGGCCACTTTCAAAGACATTGCAGTCCATTTCCGTGCGGTGCTGTGAGCTCACCCACGCTGGCTAACAGGGTGGGGGCGGGGGGCGGGGGGTGATCCAATTATAACGTCTGCAGTGCGCAGAATCCAGTGCAGAGGTGGGGTGGGTCCCCAAGCCGGGCGACTGACTGGCTGAACTCACGACAGCTCATTGCCATTTCTGAAAACACAGTGTGGTGCTTTGGAGCAGAAAATTATGCGAAATACACTTTTCCCGTGACTCAGTGCACTCAAGGGGTCACCTCACATACTGTCCATTCTGTATTTGTAGGACCCATGCCCATGTACAAGGGGATGCGTTTTATTTAGTCTTAAATACATGCTTAATGTTAAACATTTTATGAAAAAAGAGAATCTGAAAAACAAATAATAATTGATTTAGCAGGTTGCTTACCAGATGGTGAAATATCTGTGTCTGTTTTTACCACATATTTCTATAACCCTAATGAAAACTTCCACCAAATACACACAGTTCAAAATCACCAAAGAATATTGATGATTCTTGGAAGAATCTAAGACCCACGTGTAAAACACGCTACAGAACCCAGAACAGCGGTGAGCACCTCACTGCTGGCCTGCGAGGAGTCGAAGCGCCCCCCGTCTTCCCGAGCAGTTGTGGGGACGGGGTTGTTCCTGGCCATGCAGCCATGTCCAGGAAGGCCTTAGCGGTTGCCCAGGGAGGGACAATGAGGCCTCCAGGCTCAGAGAGTATGGAGGTCTTGCTTTTGACACTGGACCATTGTACCAGGCCTCTGGCGAGATGCTCCAATGAATCGTTTTCATAGGACCTAAGATGGGGGGAAAAATCTATCTGCATTTCAGTGAGATGCCACAATTCAGTGTGCCCCTATAAGACGTCCCCTCGGGAAAAAGTAAAAGAAAAGGTGCATGTTTCAGAAATCATTTCATGATTCTTGGGACAATCACTACCATCTCATACAAAATATTTGACTCTGCAGTTGTAAAAATAGCAGTTTCAGGTTGGAAAATCAATACCAATACGTGAGTTATTTCTGAAAAGCGAAGCCCGAATTACGAGTGTGTGTGTTTATCACCAAGACCAAGAGCACCGCTGACGAGGTAGAAAACGCACGACGATCTTTCGAACACGAGAATGTTTCCTATTTTAGGCCACGTGGGGTGTACTTTCACGGGAAATGAAATTGGAATAAGTAAGTGGTAGTTTCAAATGGAGTGGCTGTGACCCCTCTTTGCTGCTGAGATCCTGGTGGGGGCCTAGCTGTCTGCCTGGAAAGTCTATTACAGGAGCCAACAACCCACCACGTGAGGTGACTTGGAAAAAGTAAAAATAAACGTAAGTGTCACACAAAGACTCAGTGGCCGGTATTTTTAGCTAACATTGTGGAGCACTATTCTAAACTTAGCTGTCCAGATACAGTGAAGCGATGATTGGGTTTTCCCATTCTCGGCACATGGTGGGAGTTCAGATACAGAGCCAGTGAAGTCTTGTCTGAATCAGGTCACATATGCAAGTGGGGGAAGCCGGTCTGTGTGACTTGAAATCTGATAATAGTAAACGTTATATTTAAAACTCCCGATGTAATATGAGTGGAAAATAATTCTGTAGATTAGCAAACAAGATGGTGACTGCTGTGGAAAGAATTTGCATCTACAACTGACGTCCATAAAACACTGGATGAAAGAGAATTGTTGAAAGAACTTGTGCGCATGTCTGCACTCGCTACTTCAAACGTAAAAGAGGAAATCGGTGGGTTTTTGCTACTTGCAATTCTGACTTCTTGAATTAAATGGGTATCTGTGAAGTACTCTTCATTTTATAAAGGCAACAAAAACATACAGAATGGACGAGAAAATAAGATAACAAAGATTAGAAGATTAATTTAAAGAATCGTTACAAGCTGTCGAGAGTCACGAGTGCCGGCCCTTGCTGCTTGGTTTGTCCCGAGTGGCCAGGACTGCTGTGCCCGCCCCCCAGCTCTCCCTCCATCTCAGACTCTCGGTGCCATTACGTTCTAGGAAGTCCAAGCAAAACCAACGATGCTGATGATGGTGGTCATGATTTTTCTTCCTTATGAATCTACAACAATATAAGCAAAGTACAGTATTTATTGTTGCTCTGTTATTTTTAAAGAAATAGATCAGATAAACATCGTCATGGGAGCTCATACACTGAGTAAAATGTTCAAAGAGCTTCCCATTTGATATTTCCCTTTTCAGTATGTTTCTCGTAAGAGCAAATGAACCGGGGACCTGAAACTTAGCAGGCTTCTGAGATTTCCAGCTCTCTAGGGAAGCCTCCTGGAGTGGACACAGCTAAGAGGTTTAGGTTTTGTGTTCTCATGGAAATTCCAAACTTGGTTTTGGTATTGAAGAAAATATTGGCCTTTATCCAAAATAATTCAGCAACAATTTGTCCTGGGTTATGTAGTATGTGTTTTAAAAGTTTGTTACACAGATTTTGCACTGAATTTTCTTCTAGGTGGTTGACTGGAACTGAGTGGAATTTTCAAAATGTTGCTAAGGGGGTTTCCAGTCCTGCCTCTCCAGACTCTGGGTTCGGAACTGGGTGTCCATCCCGGAGGGTTCTTTCCACTCCGTCGTAAAAATAAAATGGCCCGCAGCAGGCTTTACCAAGAAGTGATGGAGACTAAGCATGGCCTTTGACATCAGGGCTAAGTCCAAGGAGCTTCCTTCAGGAGATACTTCCGGTTGCCGGTTTGTGTCATATGTTACCAGTTCGCGGCCCCGACCAGGGACTGGCATCGATTAGGCGCACACAGAGTGCACAGACGGGCGAAGGTGAAGATGCCTGAGACAGTGGAGTGCCATCTGGTCGGCCATTTGCTTCCACGCCGAGAAGCACCGAACACCGTTCTAATGTTCCAGCCAGAGGTCTCCAGCTGTGGCTCCATCGCCAGCATTCAACTTGGAAGAGATCTTCTGCATCCCTTCTGTGCTTTCTGCCTTCTTTGACCCTTTGTAGAGATAGAATCTAAGTGATAGTGTGTTCTTTTAAAAATAGCTTTTCATATTCCCCAAAGATGGTTGTGATGACCAAAAGCTTCCTCTCTGAACCACTACAAATGGAGCACCCCGCCTTTGCACTGCAGCTTCCACTTTTGGGGTCAGCGATCCTATCCCGTCTCCACCGCCTTCTTCAGTGAGACCCGGTGGGAGGGGCAGCACTTCCAGAAGCAATGCTAACCAGAAGGGCAGGGTCATTTCCATCCCCTACGGGTAAGGCGTAGGGGGACCGGTAATCCACATCTACCTAAAACAGGAACTCTGGACCATCATTTCCTGGTACTTCAGCATCCGGCCCCCACCCACTACTGCCCATCCCCCTCCATCACCACCTGGCCCCTGGGACCGACCCTTCAGCATGGACAGCAATGGGGTCACACTTCCTTGTCCCAGTCCTGCCTGCCCTGTATTTACAATGACAGTCACACAGCAGTGGACCTGGGAGGGCCAAGGCACGGGGGACCTTGGAAAAATGCCTAGTTTCAAGTCATTATTGTACACATAAAGACCTGGAACAAAGAGCTTTTTATGAATCTCTCCTGAGAACTGTACATGTGTGTTTAGAAGAAACAGAATGATAAGACAGAGATGGAAAACCAGCCCCCCACCTCAGGGCGTCCTGGAACAACAGTGAGATGTAAGTGAATTTCTAAGAAGATAGTTTGGGTTAACAACAGACAGAGCCTGCTAGTCCCCGAGGAAGGCCAAGGAGCTGCCTCCACTGCAACCGGCCGTCCCTCCCACCGGAAGCTTCTTTCCCGATCGCCCCTTGGCCCTCGGGCCGGCACCCTCGCTGTCTCCGGAAAATGGCTGATGTGCGATGAGCAGCCAGCCCCACAGCTCACCTGGGCACTTCAGCTCCCGCATGAACCCTGTCACACCAGTCAGGTTTGTGTCTGTAGTTAAGGGATCTAATCGAGTGTTGTAGACCCAGGGACTGAGAACGGGAAAGAAAACTTTCAACCCAACAACAATCTCTACTTTGAAAGCCTTGGGAATCATCCTAAGGACATCTTATGTATAAATAACCCCCTGGCACGGGAGAAAGATAAGTCTAGAAGACTGTGGGAAGTAATAAGGGTGCAGAAGGACTTGGTCCTCTAATCACGACTTGCAGTGATGCACTGTGGGTGTGGTTTTAGCCAAAAACAATGCCGACCTCCCATGCACAGGTGTGTTTTTTGTTGAGTTCCATCCAAGTGCTGACCCCTGGATTGGATTTTCATGCCCTCCCCTGCCCCCCGAGCCCTGCTGCCCAGTGAACCTCCTCGGGGAGGGTCCTCAGCCGAAATAGGAACCAAGGGAGCGCAGAGCTGAGGATGGCAGAGGAGGGGAGGTGGCCAACCGGGGGAAGTTTACCTTACAATGGGGGAAAACCCACATGCTTTAAAGCTGTTGAGAATGATCCATTTTCCAAAAGAGAAAAAAATACCTCAATCTCTCAGTAGGTGAGCAAGGTGGGACACCAACACTCATGCACACCTGCCTAAACCTCTGCCTAAAAACACAAGGCTGACCATTGGTTTTCCACTGCAATGGCTTCGTAAGTGCCGTGCTCCCAACCGAGCTCCCTACACAATTATGAGTAGTGGGTTCATAATTAACATAAAGCATGAGACGTAGGACAGCTCACAGAGGGTGACCTATCCCAAGCAGTCACGGTGAACACATGAGACCTTGCACGCTAAGCCGTTTTCAGAAGTCCTAGACCGAAATCCTCCTCATCCCCTGAGACTCGGGCCAGAGCTCTAACCCCTGTGTTTTGGATGTTGCCTCCTGGGCGTGGGTTCTAAGCGGTGCCTGGTGAGCACCCCCCCGCCAAAAGATTCACGCTCTGAACCACAAGCTGCCGATGGGAGTCGCTGCCATATTCGTGTTTTAACTGCCCTCCTAATGACCCTGGAGCAGAAAGCACTGGATGACGTCTTTATCGCCCCTCTCCTTCCCCTCATTTCCAAGCATCTGAAATTGCTTGGATGGGTTCCCAGAACACCCGAGCACGGCCGCCGTGCAGAGAAGAAGGGGAGGGGACAGAGAGACGGAGAGGAACATTTCCTCTGGAGGAAGCCTGGAACGATTTTCGAGACGTTTCATTCATCAAGAGACAATCCAAACCCAATAGAAATATTTGAGGCTGTGCAGAAGAGCCTGGGAGATGAAAGTGTATTTAAAATCAATTTCAACTTTGAGGATAAAAAGGAGTTAGGGCGATGGGGCAGCTCAGAGAGCTCCAAAATTCAGGGGCCAGGGAGCAGGGAGTGGACGGACGATTGCTGAGTTTCGTCATTCCTGCGCCCAACTCCGCAGCCCATAGCCAAAGGGCCTGGTGGAGGATGGACCTCGCACAGAAAATCTTCCTGAGACAGACTCAGGCTTTATTTCCCCGTCTCTGGATGGAGCAGGGTGACTGTTCTTGCCTGTGGGGATGGTTGGGTCTTAGCCATTCAGGGTAGCTTTGGCGTTTTTGTTCTTGGTTTGAACACTTGGGCTCAAGACTCCAATCAAAGAAGAACCAGGGGTCTGCATGCCGGTGACTCGCCTGAGCTCCTGCCCCGTTAGCTCCGGTTCCCGGTGACTGGGCCGAGATCAGTTTATGGGAGAGACTGTTCCGTGGCTGAGGGGAAGGCTGTCCTCTCAAACTGTGGCTGCACAATGGGGACGGGGCCTGCCTTAGTGTGAGTGGTGAGCTCCCCTCCCATACTGTGTCTCTTGTTCTGCGTTGGGTCACGCGTCATCCTCCCTCCTTGGGGCCCTCGTGTCTTTCTTCCCGTGACAGATCTGCCCCGTTCAGGACTGGAACAGCTGAATATCCTCGCATGTCCACACCTGGGGCACTTTGCCATTTTTATCTTTCCCACTGCAGAGGGCATTTTCATCATTTCAAATCCACAGACTCACTGAAGCAGCCTGCCTTTGAAAGGGGAAAAACACCCATTTGGCTATTGTCACATCATAACATTCAACCCATCCATTCATCCCTGGGTTCATCCTTTCATTCAGTACATTTTTTTAATGAATACTTTGATCAGTGTGAGGGATAAAGCAGGAAACATGGTTAGCCCATCCCTGCTGTTCGTGAGTTCCCCAGGCCCAGGGATGGCGGCCCAGGACACACAGCCACAGGGGTCGTCCTACAGCTATGCCAGTGACAGGACCTCTGTGAGGCGCTCAGTGTCCCTGGGGAGCAGGCCACCCCACAGGGTGTCCTGACTGTGGGACTTCGGTATGGAATTGTTTCTTAACTTTTCCTGTAATGTGAGATGCTTCGAGAGCCCCAAATAAAAAAAGCTATCAAGAACAAGAGTAACCACGACAGCAATACTAGTAATGGTATTAATACTGACCCCACTCAGAGGAAGGTGGGACCTCGGGGGGAAACACAGGGCAAAACAGAGGGGAGGTCGGGTAGCCTGCTGGCTTCTGAAGCTGCACCCGCCCTCCCGGAGCTGTAGTGCACATCCCCTTCTCCCCTCACCTGGCACACCAGGGGTCTGGGGATCAGAGACCCCAGGAGGGTGCCCAGCACCCAGCCTGAGGCAGTGTCAGGCAGCAGAACCCAGGAAGTGACTCGGACTGATGGGAATTGCAGGCAGAGCTCTGCAGCACACCACTTCCTGAACACCTGAATGTCTCTTTTCTAGATTCCAGAACCCTCTGTGCTGCATGAAAATGCCTTAGGAGTCACCATGCGAATTTTTTGGTGGCTTTCCTGGACTGGACACACCAGGAGTGCAGATGCTAAGCCCTTACCCAGCCTTGCAGGTGCATGTGGGTGGGGCTTACGCAAGCTTCTCCTTGATAGCCCATTAATTCTTAAATAACTTTGCCAATTCAGGTCTCGCAGTGCTGTTGGGTTTCATTTGTGCTGCTGGAAAGTGACCTGTCCCAGCAGGCTGCTCCCCTGACCACCCTGAAAGAGAAGATGGTAAGTCACGTCCCTGCGAGTCACAACCCCATCTGTGCAGCACCTGCGGGCTGAGTGCTTGCTCCCACAGAATGGAGTCCCTTGGGCATTTGTGTGGTTTTAGCCCCTGGCGTGTTGGAGACTGAGCAGCCATTTCTCAGCCCCAACTGCGCCCGAGTCCTCCCGGGTTCAGCGACGCCAGGCAGGCTGGACGACGCCAGGCAGGCTGGGCGATGCCCACATTCATCCTTTCAGCTACATTTAGGGGGCCCCAAACCCCTGTGCCTGCGGCAGACTTAGCCTGGAGAGGCGGCCAGGGAGGAGACCCACCTGGGCAGAGGCCCCAGGTGCTCCCCCAACTCTGGGTCTCCCTGTGCCTTTCCAATGTTCACCAGCGTACACCAACGCCCACCACATCCCCTTGAAAAAGAAAACCATGCCCTAATAAAAAGTAATTATAAACGTCTGAGACCGGTATTGAAAGAGTCGATTTTAAGCTACATCAGAAATGGAAGAAGGCACTCCATTCCACCCCTCCCTCTCTCCCACCCTTCCTTCTCTCCTTCCTTCCTTTCATACCAAGGGAACAGCACTAGAGAAACCAAAACATAAAAGTAAAAATAAAAATCTGAACACTGTATCCCATGAAAGAATAATCCACCGAGGACATTTAGTAAGCCCAATAAATTCTACTGCTGGAAAAATAACACAAACCCTGCGCAGAAGAAAAAATCCATGGTTAGAGATCCCTTCCTCCAAGCCAGGGCCCTCGGCCATGTGGGCAGCCCGCATGCTACTCAAAGCCTCGGACCCAGGAGGCCAGGGACATGCAGGCCCAGACTGAGCACTTCCTGGGGGAAGGAAAGACAGGTGGGAGTGGGGGAGGAACGAAGTTAGTATCTCCAAGGTACCCCCTCCTGAATGTTGGCGGGAATCTACCCCCTGTCACCCCGCACCCTGGAGGGCTTCTTCCCAAAGGCACTTCCAGGCACGGAGCACGGTCTGCATGGGGACAGAGGGAGTCCCGTGCGCTAAGGGATTGAAAGAAGTCAACATTTCTAATACTCCGCGCTGCCTTTTCAACGCTGCCAGACGCGCCCCTTGTTCACTGTTTCTTCCCTCCTGAGACTGAACCGAGGATCTGTGTAAGAATGCACGGACTGTGAACCACCAGAGACAGCCGATCCCACGGTCTTTGCTGCAGCGCAATGGGAACTGCCCTGTACCCCATGCCCTCCGACCCTGTGGGCCGGCGCTGTGTACCCCCGGCGGCATTCTGCTTCTCCTAAGGGCCTGGCTTTGGCAGGACCCCACAGCCTGGGCTGCTGAGGACACTCCCCTTTGTTCGTTTGGGGGACGTGAAGCGCTGCTGGGGATGCTCAGAGTGTCTGCACCCCCCCTGCCCCCCGTGCACAGTGACGAAGGACACGTGGCCCAGTCACAGCAAATGGTCTCTTGTCAGCATCTGGACGAGAGCGGGAGGGACAACTCCACAGGGAGGAGAGGGGATGTCCCACACCAGTGGGATAATTTTTTTATATTGTCAAATTGGGGAAGATCTCTCCAAGCTATATTTTCATAGTATTTTAGGGTTTCATATTTAATATTTCATTTATTTTAGGGGTTTTCAAACTTCTCTGTAGGATGATTAATAATGAATACTCTTTGACACTTATTTATGACAATTTGGCTGATGTCTTTATTGTAGTAATGCATTTCAAATATTGTTATTATTTCTATGTGTTTTAAGCTAACTCCAATGCCTTTCAAGCATGTAATTCACTCCTCTCTGTTGTTGGTTTAACGGTACAGGAGCCTGCTGACTTCTTCCTTCAAAATGTATCTCTTCTTAAGGACACTTGGATTTTGTATAACTTAACTTTTTATCATTATTTACTTCTCTATTTAAAATAATTTTCATTGATTTAGACACTAATCTCTATCCATCTTAGAGACATTTGACTGTCCTGCTCTTTAATAAATATACTTCATTCTGACAATAAGAAAGGCGGTCCTCTCCCAGCCACCCGATGGACAGCAGTTCCTCTGATTTACTGGAATGTTCTGTAGCCTCTTCCCAAATCGCCAATAAGATGGATATGTGAGTTTCATTATAGCCACTATCATTCATACTTGAGAAATATCAAAAATGTCATTATACAAACACAGAAAAGAAAAAGTTATACTGCGTCTATAATCACACATGACACATCATCAAGTGTATCTCTCACAGCTTACCATTTGCTGGCGGCTGGTTGGCTGGAAGGACTCCCCAGACTGGCTTCTGGCCCTTCTCCACTCCGTCCTCGTTTCCTCTCCGCTCAGGCCCTGCAGCAGCCAGAGCCTGGAGGCCACGCCCACGGCGCCGCAGTCCTGGGCTCTGTGCGTTTGTTTGGGCTTCCCCACCACACTGAGGACCAAGGCTCCTGGGGGCTGCCTGTGGCCCGGGCACCTGGCAGGGCCTTCCCTGTGGGTGCTGTCCCTAGGAGACACCAGCTGATGCATCCCAGCCTCACAGCCCCTGGCCACTCGGAAGGAGGTGGAGGGTGATGGGGAACTCAGACTGGGAAGAGCTGGTGGTCTCGACCATTTGCAGTTTTAATATCTAAGTATCTTACATTTCACAAAGCTACGTGACCATGTGAACGCACTGCTAGAGCCTCACCTGGTAGTTAAAATGAGGAGCCGGAAACAGGAGGGTCAATTGACCTCTACAAATACCAACATGACATTCCATCCCCCCGGACCGGAAGCCAATGGGTTGCACTGAGGTGAAGTTCAGGAAGAAGACAGTTGAATTATTGAGTGAGGCCATCATTTGACTTTCTGGTATACTTACAATAAAACATATCAATCTGTTTTTAATGTTTAAAATGGAAAATTAATTCTATTTATCTTTTAGATTGCTAGAAAATTTTATATAAACTATGTCATTTCCTTTGTATCCAAAATTCCAGGAAGGAATTTAATTGGCGTTACTAAAGTTACAGGTCATATAGCATTATAATGAGAGAAAGTATTAATCTCACCCATCAGAATGGAAGAGCCCCTCCAGAACTGACGCTCTAGTCAGGGGGTCACACCGCGCACCTACAGTACAGGTTGGTTTGTACGTGTGTGAGCGAAGGTCTCAGTGGAGCTCAGTCTGGACTCACTTAATCTGTGGTATTATTGAAAGGTAAGCATGGATTTTCTAGAGTTGAATGGTTTCAAAATGGTCTGAAAAATACAGAGTTTCGGTGTCTGTTGACACTTAAGATCCAGTTTGGGTTTTCCCTGCTTTTTAAAATGTAAGGAACAACCAGTCAACATAAGCTGAACTGAGACATGAAAAATAAATGTGTTTCTCCTAGCTGCTCCCTTTCTGTCCCCTGGCCAGTCTGCCACGCCCAGTGTCTCGTCCCTGAGAAGTCAGGTAGTCACTTATCACCTGTTCGTCACCTCTGCTGTATGAGCACTCATATGTGCACTTGGACTTCCGTAAGATGCAATGGAACATAGAGAGTCCTCGGAGATGTGGGAATCCCAAACGTTGTGTGTGGTAATTTTACTGGTGGGGGAGCCCATTTTCTCCATGAAAACAATTATGCTTCTTTTACTCTGGGCTGTACCAGGGTGAGATTTCCTTCACATGGGAGAAAGGAGAGATTATGACTCTGTTTGGTAGAAAATATCTGAGTCCTCCAATTTTTGTAACGTCAATGCAGTGAGTTCAAGTTCAAAGGAAGAGTGTCTTTCTGCACTTAAGTTTATACCTGGACACTCAAGGAAAAAACAACTAACAATAAACCCTTTAGAAGGATGGGATAGAAGACCTGGCTTCAAAATAACTTGGCAAGAGTGTAGGGCTTTTTGATTAAAAAAAAAACAAAACCCAATGTGAGCTAATGTTGGGATGTAGCTATCAGAAAAAGATATTTTCATCCAAGGCTTTATGGTAGAAATACAGGATTTAGCATGAGGCAGGCGCAGCCCGGTCTGTGAGGAGTTGCTGTTCTGCTTCTGAAGCTTTGATGAGTCCAGGAAGACAGACCCAGTGGGATGCATTCAGAGCAAAGCAGACCTTGGGGTGAGAGAAGTCAACTTTCTGTCTCCAATCATGTGCAAGGTTATGGTGAGAAAAATAGACATTCGGACTCATCCGTATTAGTGTCGGAGGGCAGAACAAGCCCAAATGATGGAAGGTAGCGCACGACGTACCCGTGGTGACTCTGAGGAACTGTTGGGTGTTCACAGGGAGAACAAGAACCTAGCACGAGAGTTGTAGCTCTTCTCTTAGGCAATTTTGCGAGACACAGGTGCAGCGCCCTCTCCTGGAGGCTTCTGGACGGGTCATCCCACTAGATGAGCTTTAATCCACTTCCCACCCCGAGACAGGATGCTTCTTAATACTTTCCTGATAAGTGGCCTCATTTTATATATAGTTTTGAAATAAACATAACAAGTTATTAGTACCTATTAAGCATATCCCCACTGCTTGCTATTTCTTATAAAAAAGAAGCATAAAGAAATATACAGAAAATAATTTACTGGAACCCAATAACCCAGCTTGAACACTTCATCACTAATATTTAAGATTTAAGGAGTAACAACGTCCACTCCTCACAATGGCACCCTATCGCTTTCCCCGGTTCCTGGAGCTTCCCCACCTCTCTGCGTGCGTGGTCCTTCAAGGGCACAGACATGTGGTTGTCGGGAGGCCACTGGTGATAGAAAACTTGAGTGATGTACACACAGTTCACTGGCCTCCCCTGAATTGGGCTTAGAGAAAAGCACCACTGTTGGACCTCATTATCATTAGATCATAAGGGATACCATTCTTGTAATTCTAAAGTTGGAAGTTTCTCTCTCACACAAAACTATTTCTCCTCTATGCTACTTTGATGTGTTGTAAACAAATCTTCGTTCGCGCCACAAAAGTACTGAAGTAATAGATACTACGCAGCAGAGAGAGAGAAGGAGCTCCTACCCTTTGAGGCAGCGCGTATGGGCCGGGGAGCTCTGTGCTAAACGGAATGAGCCAGGCGGTAAGGGACAAAGACCATGTGACCTCACCTCTAAGTGGAACCTAATCAGCAAAACAAGCAAATGAGAGTAATAGAACCAGAGACAGGGAAATAAAGAACAAGCTGACAGTGACCAGAGGGGAGGGCAGAGAGGATAATGGGGGGAAGAAGGGGAAGGGGCAGGTCAAGGAACATGAACAGAGGACTCATGGGCATGGACAATGGGGGGGATGATTGTGGGGTGGCGGGGATGGGGCAGGAGAGAGCAATGGGGGGAGAGGTGGGACAACTGTAACTGAACAACAATAAATTTAAAAAAAAAGAAAAAAGAAGTCACCAGGTGTTAAAAGTATCCTGTTATTCTTAAATTATGGAATGTTTTAAAATATATCCAATATATTATATGCATAAGAAAGGTACACTCAAAAATCATCACAGAAAAATTTCTCAGTATGATCAAACATTAATAATTGTACCCTATGAATAATAAGAGAATGCATTAAATGCATTAGATCTCAACACAGCCTCAGCTCAGAAGGTACCAGTCTCGGGGGCTCTCGGGATGGCCAAGGCCAGAGGCAGGAGCAGGGGCAAGTTCAACCTGTCACAGAGGAATGTGCTCAGTGATGTGTTCTCCTGGGCAGAGCCTCTCCCACCTCTCTCAGGGCCAGGCTGGCCTGAGGCCACCCTCTCGGGGGTGCAGGGGCCCCCACCAAGCACCCCACCTAGACAGACCTCCCCCAGGGCGGTGCCCTTCACCTCGGGACTGGAGTGAACCTCTTCCATTTTGCCCTCCTTCATTTCTCTTAGTTCTCTGCTACATTAAGAGTAACCTACTTCCACTTATAACTTAGGGCCATTTCAGGGGTTCAAGGTTGTTCCCCAGCACTGCAGTTCAGGTCTCCACCACCCGGGGCACAGCACTCAGTCCTGGGCCTGACCCACAGGACAAACGTGCTCCCCAGTGTGAGGGGTGCTGGCTGTCCCTCATACGAACTTCCTCCGTGATAACCACACTGAAGCCTGCCCTCTGCACCCAGGGGCTCGCTCGGTGACTCACCACCGAGCAGAGCGACAGCGTGCACACAACTACACAACTTCTGGCAGGATCATTTCTAACAATAGCATTATTTCTTGTTTGTAAAACAATGAGCCCTTTGGCCCTGTCAGATGCTATTTCACGAACGGTGAAATATTTCTCAGTTCACATTTTAACGGTGGTAGTTTTGCCAGTTAGTGCAGGAACGGTAGGCATAGGATTGTTAGTCCCTGCAATCCTGTAGCGCTTCTTCACTGATTGATTTTCAGGAATTAAAAAATATAATGCTTCTTTAAGAAAGTACATTTTTCCTGCTTTTGTACTCTCCAGCCTTAGCATGGAACCAAATTCTTAAAATATAATTCTCATGGTTCAGCTTATATAAAAATTCAAGTTCAAATTTCAAAAAAAAAAAAACTGTCCTTCCACAATTTCAAACCAGACAAATTTAAAGGTGTATAGTTATTTCAGATATCATCATTTCATAGTAAACTACTGCTCAATTGACCTAAGGCACCTATAACTCTCTTTCTTTCATGCAAACACGACCTATTTTTTGTGACTCAAATCTTAACAAAGACATAAAATTTCATGCCAAATGTTAACTCAAATTCATACTATTTAAGTCAGATTTCACTACGCAGACAACTTCTAACCAGGGAAGTGTTAATGTACCGTGCGTGTGAAAGTCACGAATATTTCATTTCCTCAGAACATGGAGGCTCTGACACAGAATCAATTTTTGTCTGGGAAGAAAAATGAAGGCTTTTTAAAAGTCTTTATTAAAACTATTGTAGCCTAATGGATTTTACTCTTTTTATTTCTAAAAGGTAAGAATGCAAGGCAATTTTGGTAAAAATAATGAGTAAGCAGTATGTAAGCTCTAATAAATATTAAATGTGAACACACAGCTCTCCTAATGAGAGTGGTTATAGCATTGCAAGAAAGACATTCCTCGCCACTCAGGACTCGGAATTATGGGTATTCCTGCACTGTCCTCCCCTGTTCGAGGGCCCGTTCACTCCTCTCCTTCTCATTTCAGTGCTCACTACTGAAATACAGCAGCCATGTCTTCAGTTCTAGAAATAAGAAGTCACAATGTATGCCTTTGAAAAGGAATTCACACTCTTGAACGTATTTAAATGTACACAGAATGAATTTTTGGTCCCCCACTCTATGCAGAGTGAGATTCGGGGCACAGAATGTACATTCTCCTCGCCAAGGGTCTTTGAGCCCCTCCCGCTCTGTCAGGGCTCGGCCACCATGTCCCTGTGACACCCCCCCCCAAGTCTAGTGTTCAAGAGGAGCAGCTCCTCTCCCATAGGACAGTGACCATCAGCCCTGGCTGCTGTGGCTCAGTGGACTGAGTGCTGGCCTGCGAACTGAAAGGTCGTTGCTTCAGTTCTCAGTCAGGGCACGTGCCTGGGTTGCAGGCCAGGTCCCCAGTAGGGGGCGAATGACAGGCAACCGCACATTGATGTTTCTCTCCCTTTCTCCCTCCCTTCCCCTCTCGCTAAAAATAAATACATAAAATCTTAAAAAAAAGATAGTGACAATCATCACATCGCAGTGGCTCTCCTGGCAGTATTGTCCAAGAACCAAGACATAGTTTGTATGAAGTAACCTCATAACTTATGAAATATTTTAAAGGTGAATTATTATTATTAGAGAATTTTGTTGCTATCACCACTTCCCATCAGAAACCAGAGATTCCCACTGTCCCTTTCTCCTGTTAAATCAACCCCTTTCATGTCCAATTTCTAGGAAAGAACCTCCTTGTTACCCCAAGTTCTCGGTATTCTGTTCTGCAGCCTCCTTCACAAGAATCATCCAGGAAGTGTGACAGACACGTTCCGGGGGGAGAGGCCTTTCCACCGGGAGTCCCGTGTGTGAATACTGCCAGTCTCGGGCACAGGGAAATTTCAGGATGAGTCCACTGGGAACGGCAGGTGCAGGCACTGTGACCGGGACTTGGGGCTACACTTCTCAGTGACACGGCCTTTCCTCCCCCACAGTCCCGGTCTCATTTCAGGGCCAACACAGCTTTTGCTTACACAGACAAGACAAGACTGCCCACCACAGTGCCAGGATCTTTCCAGAATGACGGATTGAGCCTCCTCCATCAGAGAGGAGAACAACTCTGAGACCCAGTTTTCTCATCAGCGAGGGTAAACCACACAGCCGACGGCACTTCATTGGTCACGCGTTCTGGCTCGAGGATACAGGGTCCAGCCAGACCAGCCCCCACCGCCCGCCGTGTGTGGCTGGTCCGCTCCTCTGCTGTCGGGCGCATTCCATGGCAGCGAGGCCCACCTGCACTCCCTTCCAGGCGTGCAGATAGCAAGGTCACTAAGACACTAAGGTAGCCCCTCAAGGCGTCACAATTTCAAAGGATGGCAATCAGACAGAGCGATTAGCTGTCATTAGAAGAAGTGCTTTACAGCTTGGGATGCGCTCTAACAATACTCCTTAAAAATGAAGTTGTCTAGATCAGAAGAGTTGCGGGAAGTTCCCAAAGGGAGAGGGCCACGCCGAAACTTCTCAGGGGACCCTGGCGAGGGGCCGGCCCTGAGCAGCAGTGAGCCCAGCTCCCACCCTAGAGCGGGCCCCACTCTGTCCAGAGCAGCACCCAGGGCGGAGGGCGGCACCTGCTTCTGGGTGCTGTGCCAGGGAGGTCAGGGACCTGCGGCCTGTGTCTCTCAGACAGAGAGAGGAGCAAAGTCCTTGCACCCTTCCTGCAGAGTCGGGGTCTGCCTTCCACAGAGGGTCATCCTGGGACTCGCCGTCTTCCTCAATAGTGTCGAAAACATTGGACAGGAGCCCTGTGGTTTTTCTTTTTACCAGAACACAACGTGCTCCATTCACTCACTCGCCCATTCATTCATTCCATGGACAGGTCCTGAGTGCACTATATATGCTAGTGAGTACGTTGGAGTAAGGTCTCTCTGAGGGAGGCAGACGATCCCCGAGATAAAGAAGGAAAGCGACAGAGTGGTAAGGGGGCTCTGGACATTAAAGAAAACCCAGGGGGACTGAAGGGGAGAGAGTGTCCTTTCAGGTGGAGAGACCTGACAACTCAGAGCAAACTGGTCCGTGTCAATGATCTGCGGTGGTGACCAGAACTCGTCATCTGTGAAGTATCACGAACACCGTGCTTTTCTCCAAGTACTTCTCCCGGCAGGAGCTGCACACAGTCCCGCACAGTCAGCTGTTTATTCTGTCTGTGTCGTGTCCTCTGACACTTCCCCACTCTACCCCACTGCTCCAATGAATGAGGCCCAAACCCGCCAAACACCATGGGAAAGAGCGAGACACAGGCTGGTAACGAGCTCCTTGCCCAAACCCAGCCCTCCCCCACCCGTCATCTGTGAGGGTCTCCGTTCATCGGGGATCCGGTTTGCTCTGTCAGAACACTCACCGGGATGCCAGCTGTGGCTGTCAGGAAGGAACAACTGAGGACAAACCAGTGACCTCTCGCTGCACCTGCCCTGTGTTCTGTCTTCTGCTTGCTGTGCCACACACCAGCTCTGCTTACATGTTTATCACTGACTCAGCTCACCCATCTTCCAGCCTGAACATAGGAGCCTGAGCAAAAACCCGGGACTCGGCAGTGCCCCGCTCCGGTGTCAGGTGCCCATGGGGGCCTTGCACCCTGGCACCCAGCAAAGGGAGCTCGGGCACGGAACCGCCACCAGCGCCACACCTGCCCACTGCATCCCCTTCACACCCGGACATGGCCCTCAGGCGGCCTTCCCTTTAGGGAAACAAGCAAACAACACAACTCAATGAGCAAAATGGTTTAAGAAGGAGAGAAATAAATAAAAGGCACTTTCCACAAGAGCTTATCCATCTTAGATGGAAATGTACATCAACAAAAATTAGTTGTTGTTGGATCAGACGATATCAGGAAATCATCTCATGTACACAGAGAAACAGAGTGTATCCAAGAAACATAATTTAAAACTTTCACGTCTTCTCCAGTCTCCAGAGTCCATGGGAAAGTGGGCAAGGTCTCTGGTGTTCATTTGCTTGTCTTTTAGTCAGAACACTTCCTTTCATCACGTGCCATGGTGAAGGGACAATCGTAGAGACACAACCAGTGAGACGTTCCAGGGGGACCCCCTCCCTGGTCTGGAAGTCTAATCATTGGCTCCCTCCCACAGAAAAACCAGCCATCACCTCCATCACTCCTGCCTGCAGCGGTGTTCACGGCCAGTCTCTCTCTCTGCGACCTGGGTCCACTTTACCTTGTGTATTAGTCCGGTACCAAGGGAGGGGCCCTACTCTGGCTTGACAGGAACTTGAGTCTGCACTCAAGCCGAGCCTGCCACGTGCCCCAGGGGTCAGGCCCTCCATCCACCAACTGCATCGTCAACTGTCTCACTGCAGCCTCGGCTTCCCAGCCAGGGGCACCTGTGCTGGCCGGGGGCAAGCTCGGTGTGAAGGACACAAGAGTACCTTTTGTGTGGATGAGCATCCATACGTGTGCACATGAATGTGGTGTGTGTGTGAGCGTGGCGGTGTGCACTCCATGTAGATTCTTTAGCACCTTCTAGCCTCCTCTCTGCAGAGAAGAGTTAGGTGTGTTACCATTTAAGAAATAAAAAAGAGTTGGGATTCCCATTCTACATGACTTGTGAGGTGACAGATCAACTGGTGTCCTCAGGATCTTCGTTCATCGTGATTTCCACTCCACCGCAAACAGCCCTATCACACCTTAAATGGTCTCGGCATTTGTCCTGACTTCACAATTTCTTCAATGACCACTTAAAAGCACCCTCTCTCACACTGCTTGCAATTGCTTTATGCATTTCTCTGCACGTTACCTTTTTAATTCTCTTGAAGAAACGGCCAAACCCAAAGCTCTGAGTTTCACAGATATTGATGGACGCTGTGACTGATTGTTTAATAAAACTTTGCATACGACCACAGGTAATGAAGGCAATCTTGGCTGTGGCTCTGAGCGGAGGAGCTGAAATGTGAATCCCTATTTGCAGCTCAGAGATGGAACCCCTGGGCCCAGATGTCCACAGCGAAACCAGAGTGAATTAAACACAGAAGTGAAATGCTGGCAATAAGTGAGGGAGAAAGAAACAGGGGGAAGGGCTGTTTTGCCCTATTTCTCCCAGATACACAAACTCCAGGGAAAAAAGGGGCTTGCTCTGCACAGGGACGCAGTTTCTCGGCAAGGTGCAGGGGACCGTGCTGCTTGGGTTCCTCCCTGGAGACCAGACATGAGAGGTCGCAGGGTAAACGTGAGACAGGGCTGGGGCCCAGAGAAGGACCGGTGCATCCCCGGAACGTGGCTGGAGGGAACTGTGTGGGTGAATCCACTGTCATCTCACCTTAAAGACCCAGAGCCACCACTTCCAGGGCTGAGGTGGCAGAGGGACCGCTGGGGGGCAGTGATGCTGAGGGCAATTCTAAAGCAAAGAGTCTGGAAAACAGTGTGGAGCATCCCCCAAAAGTTAAAAATGGATCTGCCTCATGACCCCAGTGGTTTCACGTCTGGAAGTGTACCTG
The DNA here is from genome assembly GCA_004024845.1 of Tonatia bakeri. Taxonomy (NCBI): domain Eukaryota; kingdom Metazoa; phylum Chordata; class Mammalia; order Chiroptera; family Phyllostomidae; genus Tonatia; species Tonatia bakeri. The sequence goes on along the minus strand of PVIA01003011.1, from coordinate 134,446 downwards.
GAAAACCCCAAACACCACTTTGAAAGCACGCATGCACCCATGTCCGCTGCGGCGTTGTCCGTGATGGCCGAGCTGCGGAACAACCCGAGCCGGTCAGTGGACACACGGATGACGCGGGTGGGGTGCGTCCACACCACGAAACATGGTCGGCCACGAGGGAGAAGGAGCCCTTCCCGCCTGTGACAGCGCGGAGGGACCAGGGGAGTCCTGAGCTAGGTAAAGTAAGTCAGACGGGAGAAGACAAACGCTATTCGGTTTTACTTGTATGTGGAATCTACAGAGTGTCGTAAATGAATACGCAGAACAGACAGACTCGGAGACTGGGGAGCAGGCTGGAGCGGCCAGAGGGGGAGGGGCGGGGACAGAGCAGAAAAGGGGGCGGGACCGAGAGACACAGACCAGCAGATGCAAAACAATCGCGGGGTGTCAAGTACAGCACGCAGACTGTAGTCAACGGTGTTGTGATAACTGTGTATGGGCAGGTGTGACCTGCAAACGTCATGAGGGGCCACTCTGTAAAGTGCATGGTTGTCTGACCTCCGTGCAGCACACCAGAAACTAGTACACGCTAATATCGAATGCAAACTGCTACTACATGTTTTAATTTATTTTTAAATAGTGTTGGGTGGCCGAGTAGGTAAGGACGGCTAGTATCTATCCAGTGCATAACAAGGGGAAAACACGTACTGTGGTCCCTCACCTAATCTTCATGACCTCCTAAGAGACAGGTGCTGTTCTTGTGAGCCCCTGCGGGTGGGAAACGGGACTCCTAGGAAGGCAAAGTAGCTTGCCCAGGCCGCGTGTCCAGGGAACAGGGTGAAACCCAGTGTCTGAGACGGTGGCGCTAACTTACGTGTCCCTGCTACACCAGACCAACTCGGATGCACGTAAGACAATGCTCGCTGGGTGGTGGAGGGACCCGAGGGACTGAGTGCCGGACACAGTCGGAGGGGCGGGGAGGGACAGCCACCCTGTCATCCATGCCCACAATACTGCTCTTGCAGGGTGCCCATCCAGCTGGGAGGTTGCCCCGAGAAACCATGAACTTTCAGAACACCGGTTACGTGTGCACATGAGGAAGCAGTCTTCCGCCCCTGCCTGTGGTCACCCAGCCGCTCCAGGGAGGCGTGCGGCGCAGTGCTGGGGGTGCTGTGTGCACTCCGCTCTGGTTCTGCAGTGACGTCTTCCCTCTGGCTCATGAAGTGCTGCACCCGGTTTTCAGACACCCCAGGAAGCCCAGAGAAGATGCTGGGGAGTCTATGTTTTGTTCTTGCCTCTGGCTCTGCACCTCCTGGGGAGTTAGAGGATGCAGCGCAAGACATGTAGCCACTTGCTGGGGAGCGTCTCGGCGGCGTGAGGTCAGGTCTATGTCCCTGTCTGCTGCACGACGGCCCCTGTGCCGGGAGGATGTGGTCATTTAGAACAGGCAACCATCTGTTTTTAGCTCTAAGGCAGACTCGGCCACCCAAGACATCTTTCCACTGCAAACAGCTCCAGCTGCAGAATCCACACCACGGTCAACCTCCCCAAACGCACAGGCTGGTGTGGGGAGAGTGGAGGCGGGCACCCAGGTAGAGCTCCTTCCTGGCCGATTCACACACAGTGTGCGTAGCCATTTGCTATGTGACAAGCCACAGTGAGGAGGGGGAGAGGGCACGGGGGTGAGGGACAGAGACTCAGCAGAAACATGAACGACGCAGCCATGAGAACAGACGGACGGGGCTGGATCTCTCCTGCGTCGATGATGCTGCACGATTTATCAATATTTATTTATACCTTTTAATTCAGGTTCTCCTCTGAGACAACTACTGCCATTGCCTGCCACCCAGGTTTTCGACACCCGCCTGGCGAACACAAAAATCGTGATTGCCCGTTGCGCTAACCATCGGGCCGTGAGTTCTCCCTGTGGGCACGCGAGGCGCTAGCTCAGCCTTTGCAACCACTCGACCTCCGTAAACACTGCTCAGCATACAGCGCTTCCATAAACTCAGAAACAGGACATGTGGGGTGAGACCAGCTTGCTCGGGATCACAGGGCTAATGGGCCTCCCAGGCAGGCGTGGAGCAGCGGCTGAGGGGCGCCCGGCGGTGAAGCCACGGCCGTTCGGGATGCGGCTTTGACACACACATGTGCCCCAGAGGACAGGGTCTCCGCCGCGCCGAGGTCACGTCTCTCTTCAGCATTCATTAGGAATGCATCATCATTTCTGATAAAACGTCCCAACATCCTCTAGGATGCCTTTTCTTTCCTCCCCCAGAGCTGCGTGCAGAAAGCCTCGGCTGAGAAAGTCATGCCAGATTCAAGCCTGGGAAATATCTGCCGATGCTGAGGTACCGAGACGCTGTTTGCTTTCTGGGTTTTTTCCTTTTTTAATTTTCTCATAATAAGAGGTACATGAGTCTTACGTTGCTCTCATCTCCTTGATGAAAGATGTTTTTAAGCTGTTTCCTGGCTTTGCCCTTTTTTTCTGGTGCTGGGAACTTGTAAGATTTATTATCTCAGTGACTTTCCAATACACTGTACAGGGTTATTAGCTGTAGTCACCTTGCTGTACACGCCATGCCGAGAACTTATTTGTTTTGTGGCTGTCACTTGGTACCTCTGGACTACTGAGTTTTCCTTTCCAGTTCTTATTTATGGCTCCCTAGACCTGGTCTCTCATGCTATTTATAATTTTTGAGTGACTCTCCTGTATTTATTGGGAGTTTTTGTTGTAAGTGGCACCCACTCACGAGGGTCCCACTGTGGGAGATGCCCAGAGGGACTGGGGGGCTGCAGGAGCAGCCTGGGCTGGCAGGGGTCTCTGAGACACAGACCCCTCAGACAGGCTGCTCACGGCGGTGCGGGGGGAGCATCTGCAGGAAGCAAGGAGAGAGCAATACCTTTGGGGACCGGGGCGATTTCAGCGGCAGGAGGTGGAAGGTGGGCCTGGTGAGCAGAGTGAAATCTGCTACAGGACTCTGTAGATGATGCCCTAGATCAGGGTCCCCAAAAAACAGAGGTGAAGGTGGCATTTACCTGCAGGACAGGTGTGAAGACAGGCTTTTGGGGGAGCAAATCTGTAAGGGCTGAAGGAAGAGGGGAACCGGGGAGCAGTGGTAAGCACTGGCCTTGGGGAGTCGAGATCAGCTCTTTGGAGAAGTCTTGACTAGAGGCAAGAGGCTGAGGTTTCCAGAAGTCCCTGCATGCTGAGGGCCCTCGGGATGGCATGGCCTCAAGGAGGAGGCCATTCAGCCTTTGACAAATGCCAGGAGTGCCTCAGCCAGCAGCCCTTGGGGCCCACTGTGCCTGTGAAGGGCAGGGGACTGCACAACAGTGCCTGGGAGTGAAGTGACATCTGGTTGCCTCAGCGGTCACTTGGTGTCCGGGCAGAATCCCACGCAGGATCTCATGTGGGCTTGCCCAGTAAACCACACGGGACTTTAAAGGAAGCAGTTGTCAACTACTGCCGCACTGATGGCCCTTAGGCCATGTTTTGTCAGAGCCAAAATGGCAGACGTAACTGTCAGATATGTGAAGATCGTCCTTCCCTCCGCCATAAGCTCCTGGGCCAGTGTCTCAGTGTGCACGAAGTGAGGGACAACTGGGGACATACGTCTGGCGGCCAGGGACACGAAGGCTCTCAGGTGACTCTGTGTGGCTGTCAGGGTCAACAGCGTTTCTTAAATGCTTAATTTGTTACTGAGCAATAAATGAGGCTCAGTTTGAATTAAAGCTCATTAATTATCCAGTAAATACACGTTTCCAAGTGTAACATGCTTCAACACATTTCAGCCATATTTCGTGTATAGTGTGGCACATGGAACGAGCTGTACGTATTCAGTGCGTGCAGCACAAGGGTTTGGGTGTGGGATACACTTATCGTGAAAACCATCACCACCAATAAGGACACAAATGGGTCGTCACTTTCCAAAGCTTCCTCCTGCTGCCTTTATTTAGCGGTATATTGTTGATAAGCAGAGACAGTATTCTTATTCCTAGAACAATCATAAATATGAAAAAAGTAAATCTATAGCAAATGTACCAAATCATTACTTTGTAAATATTTTGGTATAATAAATATCATTTTGTCATTTTATTTTTTCATATTTTCCCATTTATCCTAATACAATGTGTATTTTGTGACAAAAAATAATTCAATTTGAGGGAAGCATTTTGGCAAACTAACTTGTGGAAATAATATTCAATAAGCTCTGTTGCATTAGCAAGGATTATGAACAAAATTGCCATTTCTGTTATAGATAACTCATGTTGTTGATTGTTAGAATATATGCAGGGAAAACTTACAGTGAAGTAGCTATCCTAAGCTTATTAGTAAGTGTACTGACTTATCTGAGAGGAACTTTTTGACCTGAGTGCCCAAACTCAGCTCCCAGATTATTTGCCTGGTGAGGAAGAGGTTGGGGTGCACACAGCCATCTTTACACTCAGCACAGAAGTGTGTCTGTAGCCGAGAGCTCCCAGAAATGCGTGTCTGATCATCAGATTGTAAGTGATCTTGTGCAGTGAGTCAGTGAAAGTGAATCCCACACTTAAATAATTTAAGAACCATCTCAATTAAAACGAAACCTGAGCTAACTCGCTGGAGCTGGATCCAGCAGAGAGGCCAGCTAGTCACGAGAGCTCTGGACCACATGCTGGGGGCTGTTTCGATGGGAGAAGAGTGGGGAGGGTGGGGCTGCTCTGATGGGGAGGAGTGGGGAGGGCGGGAAGCACAGCACATCGAGAGGACTCAGCCAGCACTAGCGTAAAAGACACACTGGCTGGCTGTTGCAATGTCAAAGCTGACACTTACTACTTCATACATTACTAGAATAAATTTCACTGGTTTCTTTTATTTTTTTACACGTAGAGACTGAATATATAAAATTGTATATGTGATACTTACACAATTTTTAAAAAACTGTTCTCTCTTGATTGAGGTCAGCCACGTCAGTAAAGCATCACTCCAGTCCCACCTATTTCCCTTGGCTTGTGAACTCCTGAGAACGGCGTGGCTCCCCCGCTGCCCCACATGGTAGCTCGCTGTGCTGGAAAAGTTCCCATCCCCATGGTGTCTGTGAGTCTGTGTCTCTGTCACCATGTGACTGAAGAAATGAAGAGTGAAAAAACACAATGAAATTGTGCACGCAGCTCACGTTGCGTGTCTACCGGGCAGCTCTGACCCCATGTTTAAAGTTTCTTGCGTTGATGTCACTGCAAATGGTCACCTCTTGCTGGAAACTGCACACGATTTCATATTTGCAAATTAAAACTTATATGAACTCCCTTGACTAAAATAAGGATGTTTCGCTGAATCAAACGACCCAGAAGTTACATGTTCTGAAATAATGAATTAGGCCAGAGCTACTTTCCATGTGACCAGCTCCACATTTTTCTTTCTTGGTTTTAACATTTTTAACAACTCGGTGAATAAATGAAAAAGCAGAATAACACGTAACACTCTGAAAATAACCAGAATAACACATGGAAGATGCTAAGTGGAAAAGTTGCCCAAATTAATGTGGGAAACCTGATCACAACTGTTAAATAATATATTAGGACTCAAGGTACTAATTAAGACCAAAGAGGCCTCACGTGATGAAAATACGATAGTTTTAAAGTCAATTTCCCTCTTAAATAACGTAACAAGGAAATAAATCTAAGAGGCGGTTTCACCACCCAGCACAGGGGGGCAGGAATTTCTCGCATATCCGTGATACACCGTTAAGACGTTTCTGCACGGCACTTACCTGAGCTACTTTGGAGCCCAAACTAATGACATGACTGTGTGGCCTCCTGATATTGGTAACTTAATCGGGGGCGGAGGGGGGAGCCAAATGAATAACACAGTCTAATAAAATCTGTTCTGCCTGAATTGCAAGGTATCAAATATGTTCTCAGAGTATTTCTGTTCATTTACTTTTCTTAAGAATCTCAGTTATTGAAACCGCTTTCATTTAAACGGAAGTTTTCCTCATCGACATACGTGAGCATACACACCTCCAAGTGAGATCGACCTACAGTTCAAGGTTTCATAGTCGGGCATGGACCCGGGAGGCTCAGCCAGTGTCCGACCCTGAGCGGTCAGCCTGGGTGGGCGCAGGGGAGGACTCTCGTCCCTGCCCCCATGCCCCACCGGGCGTTGTCCCCAGTCGGGAAGATTGTCATTCCAGACACAGACGTGTCTCCAGAGTTGTCCCTTGCGCTTCCTCCACCTCAGCCCCGGCTCCTGAGCTGCAGTCTCCTCTGAGCTCCTTGAAATGAGGCCAACAAATGGATCTAAATTACACCATTTACTAACAAGAACAGGTGTTCCTTTGGTGTGTGCTGGAGTTAATAGTCTTTATTAGGATCTCATGTATCTCTCCTCGCCACAGTCGCACTGCAGAGAAGGTCACAATTTTACACGTCTAGACTGGTTTGTCTTTCCCAATATCTGGCTGTGAATGGGGGGAGGAGGCGGAAAAGGAAGCCATCTGCAAAGATGGGTTATTTCGGTCCCTGAGTGCACGCCACGAGGCACTGGAGCACGTCTGTATCGCCCTGTGTCCACACTGCGGTGCGACTGGAGGTCACACCAAGTCAGCCTCAAACGCCAACGGCAACGGGGCACATACAGGACATAAAACAGAAATCGCCGACCACCGACTTCGTGTGGGGTTTATTGGGTACAACGGAATTCAACACCGACCCTGTGTTCTCCTGATGGAAACTATTTTGGACAAGACACAAACAACCCATAGCAAGGTCTCTGAGCTTTGTCCGCAGACAATAACTCTTTTCCCTCCTGACCAAGGCCAACCCCTACCACCCCAGGGTTTTCTCTTCTGACCAGAATCCTGGAGCACACAGTAGGTCAGCCCACAGAAGGCTGCGGCATGGTACCCAGGAGGCACGGCTCCACGATCCTTCAGACACTCACTGCGGGTCACGACGACATGCCGTCACTTTCCTGCGGGTGTGTTGCCCTAGGAAGAGAAGCTGTGTTCTCTTGAAAGTCGTTTACTTTCCAAATAACTGATTCCTCTACTTTTTGACTGCTTTTTAGCCAATAATATGTAAAGGATTAATGGTCCCGGAGACGCGAATGGTAACATGTGTCGCAAGGCAATTCTGATTTAAATATTCATTGATTACAGAGATAATGTGCAACATAATTATAGCTCAAGAGTTCCTATGCAGTCGTCTCCTAATATGTCGATTTATCTAAAGCACTTGAATTCATATTATTAAATAATTATGTTTTAATTTCCACTTGAGATACTCTCCTGAAGGGAAACAAAAATACATAAAACGCAGGATCAAGCTATCACTACACAACCCTGAGCTCTGTAAATATTAAGTTTGAAAAATCATCATATTCCTCACTCGACTTATGACATGTCAAAATATTAGACTCTGGTAGAAAATCAACGTCTACTTTTTCATTTGAATTCCACAAGAAGCAGCTGCTAACTGCCAGCCGACCGCATGCTGTGTGCATTGGGCAACCCGTCCCCGACTCCACAGATGTAATGGGGTTTATACAGATTCTGCAATATTCTTCCTTTTTCTGTGAAACATCTACTACTGTGGCCGTGATGGAGCGACAGTGCGCACGACAGATTTAGCAAGTCACGGTGCTGTGCGGAGATTAGAGAAACGCGTGTGATTTGATGGGCATTGGGGGTGGGTATGAGATCATGCTTTGGGAAACACAGTAGACCGAAATACACAGATTTAGCAATAGCGGGCAAAGTAGCAATCATTGGATTAATGATTTTTTTTTAAAGATCACCATTTTACAATTTTAGCAAGTTGGGATCCAAGTAAATTGAAGATAATTGTAAGTTATCCTCTGTGTTCTTAAGAGTATTAAGTTGGAAAGACAATTAGCATTCCAGGGAGTAGGAATTTTTCACATTAAGTGTTCTGCCCAGATTGGAAGCCAGCCAAGCTGCTCTCTAAAAATATCAACTTAAACTACTGTTTTCTGAAAGAGTGGAAAGATTTTTTGTCTTGTGAATTTAGATAATTCCCAGGTTCCCAACCTATTTTTCACATTGGCGCTCATGTGTGTGTAAGAGCTTAAGCGACAGCGAGAGTCCGGACACACCCACGTCTCTCAGCATCTGTTTACCGACAGGTTCCAGTCCCTCCAAGCTCTCGTTAGAGCCAGTGAAGAAACGATAGCTTCTGCAACACACCGGGATGTTCTCACAGAATAATACTATGAGAACGTAAATATTAAATACATCGTGGTGTCGCTATTTTGTGCAATTCGAGTCCTGAAACCGTTGCCCTCCGTGGCACACCATTTTCTGTAAAAGTCCGTCATTCTGCCTGAACAGTAGGCAGTGCTTTTGATTTAATCCTGTGTGGGAGGGAGCCCAGGGCATCTGCCGGCTGCAACCATGAATACTTCCCCCGTTATTGGAAAGGAACGATTATTAGGATTTCTTTATATAAAACCATGCTCTACAGAGCAAAACTATGACAGCATGCACCTTTTCCAATAATCAGATTTCACAACCATGGGTGACTGTTGCTTCCACAATAAATATGTAGAAAGACAAGGAAGGACAAACACAGAGGCCCCAGAAGATGCTGCCAACCAGCACACGCAGTGACCAATAGAGCGAGCCACACCCTGCCATGGACCTCAGGAACAGTCACGTGTCCTTCCTGTCCTAACTGGGAAACGGACTCCGAAATGGTACTGGTTCCCTAGTTTGTAAAGGGCAACACCAGTCCCCATTCTCTGCACTCAGGATTACACGGCACAAGAAGTACATCTTCCAGCCCCTTCTGGACGGGGCTTCCCAAGTCCAGTGAGCCACCTACCACGTGGACAGTGCTGAGTCTACAAATCCTCCTACAGCAGCGTGGTGCTCCTGAGGCATCGCAATGCTCCAGCGGCATCTTCCCATCCACTTTCCAACAGAAACAAAACAGAAGATGCCATTTCTCTGCACACCCGAGGAAGGGAACTAGTTAACAGAGATTTGTGTTTAAAAATACACTTTGTAGGATTACTTGAAGGTGCTTTTTTTTCCCATTGCAATTCTACTCATTAAAACCCTGGAACTAACTGCCTGTTGAATTTCCTGCCCCGTGTCCTTCGGGTCTGGTGAGGAAACCGCATGCTTTGCCTGCACTCGGAGAGTCCCGCCCAGTCATCACTCTACAGAATCCCAAGTTGAGTGTGTTCTGAAAGCCGTGGCTTTCTCAGTTTTAAAGTGGAAATAACACTGAAACTGTGGTGTAGGGAGGGTTACTTGACACAGCGATTCACCCAGGATGGCACGGGTAAGTGAGGGCGATGGTGACTGAGTCCCCTGGGGAAGCCCCCATCAGTGGCCTGCCACCTTGTCCCACTGTTCTGTCTGCCTTCGGTTCTCTCTCCTTTCTGATCCATGCCGTGAACAGGAGAAACTGGTTTATCTCCAGCAGAGATCTTCTCTGCTGCTCTCCCCTCCCTAACTCCGAACCCCTGTGTCCCAGGCTCTGCACAACCTGTCCCTGGCCCACATCGGCCACCACCTGGCTTTCTGAGCAGCCTGGCTTTCTCCTTCCATTGGATCGACATTCCATTCATCCACTAACCCGCCACGCTCACCTGTTTCTGCTCATTCAGTCTCATTGCTCAAAATAAGATTCTCCCTCTGCCCACTTCGAAAGTCCATTTGAAATTCTATTTTTACATTCTGAATTTCCCTAACCAACGATCCCTCTTCAGCTACCGATTTTTATTCCATCCAGGGATGTATGGCTTAGTCTATGATTTATTGTCATTAATTTTCACTTCTCTCAAAGTGTGTGGGCTCAGAAAAATCCCCACACACTTTACCTTATATCTTTTTTATATTCACAGCACACCACCTTCCATTCGGAAGGAACCTCCTATACCTGGTCCCCTTGAAGACTCTGCAACAGATAAAGAAGGAGAAATTTAAGAAAATCGATTTCCATATCCTTCCACAACTATTTATCCTAAATATAATCTGCCTGAGAAAGTGCTATAATTTTTATCTCATGATTTTGTTCATTATCTTGTTTTTAACTTTTCACTTTTCAAAAAAAAATGGCGCACGGCCCACCCGCCCTGAACCACACAGTGATGGCTGCCTACGTGCCAGACAAAGGGTTTTGATAATAAATGACTCTAATTTTGGAGTAGCAAATCCTGCTGAAAGTCAGTTTGTTTCAAGCTCGTTGTTTTTGATGAAATTGAAAAAAGACGCCATCAGACTGCCAGATGATAGATTGCTGGAGATAATTTTTCGAGATAATTTACTATGCAGTGTTTCAGTGCATAATTCAATTTATCACAGTTCAGTTCGGTTCAGAACGTGTTTGCTGGATACCTACTGTGTTCAAAATTATAGTATTGGGAAGAAAATGCAAGGGAAAGAGAAGAATGCAATTAACTAACTCATTAGTTAATTAAGATATAGATAATGAGATCATACAAGTGAGCAGTGGAGAACAAAGTGAATTCGAGGGAGAGTGGAGAACTTGCTGGAGGTGCATCTCAGGAGCCACGCAAAACAGGGGCGAGTCCACTGAGCTGGGCAGTGTGGGCAGGGTTCAGATCAGGTCGTGAAAAATCAGCACGACTTCCATCACACAGACAGAACACCTATCCGAGGAGCTATTTGACCGTGACTTCACTCTGCCAGCTACCCACTGTTCACCTGCAAGGACCCTCCGAGGATGTGTGTCATCACTGTCATTGGCTGAAAGAGTAAACTGGGGCCCAGGAAGGTCAATGGAGTGAAGAGACGGAAGAGAAACCAAACCAAACCGAACGGTTCTTGGTGACAGAAACACCATCACAGTCCCCAGTCTGGACAGTTAAGCAAGTGCTCGACATGCCTTCCCTGTCCTAAAACCTTGTCTAACGCACAATAAGACCTCCACTGCGTGAGCATCTACAAATACAAAGAAAAGGTCATGAAGAATAATGGAGACGTCCACTTGGAGCCCCCAGAGTGCCCTCCCACCCCAGAATGCTCTGCTCCTTCGGGCCTTGCTCCCTGGCGTCAGCACTCCCCAGGTGACGAGGGAGTGAAAGGGATGGAAATGCAAGCAGTCTGGGTTTCTGGCAGGAAGGACAGGGAGCTCGGGGACAGCCCCAGTCCACCCTCCCCATCCCAGCCATTGTCCTGCATGTTTCTGACTCCTCATCTCCTTCCTGAAAATTAGGCTTAGTCTGCAACTGAAGAAGCAGCTAACGCTTATCGCAGAATTCTTACGTGACTCTATGAACAAAGCCACTGCAGGGGTATCTTTTAGAATTTCTAAGGCCAAAGGGTTAAGAGCTTGGGTTCTGCAGTTGGACCGGTCTGGTTCATAATGGATTTGCTCCACGACCTTGGCCGTTTCCCTGGCCTGTCTAGATTTCAGCTGTGTTAGGAAGATGGGGACAATAGCGTCGCACGCCTCACGGGTTTGCAGATGAGATAAAGTGGAGTGATGCGTGTAAAGTACCGGAAAAGGTGGCTTTCACAGCCTCCCAGCGCCCGAGATTGTGCCTGAAGGAGTCTTCGTCACTGAGGTTAGCAAATGGCTCTTATTACACTCTACCCAGAACCCAGTCCACAGTGGGGAATTCTCATCAAATGAAGGGGTTTTGCAGAAGGAACAACAGAACACAACTTCACCGCACAGCATTTGGGTTCCGCTGTACTCCAACTCACACTTCGGAATCACTTATTATTGGAAGATCATTTATAGCACACAAATGTCTACGAATTAACACTTTACAAGTCACACGTGAGTACTCAGGATATTTTATTTTTAAATAAAAACACCCACCTATCTTAAGAGCCATTTGACCAACACCTCACTTTGCCAGCTGTACACTGAGCATCTCTAAGAATGCTCGGAGGGCTTCTAATCGTCACCCTCAGTGGCCAAAGGAGGAAGGTCAGCAGGTGAACAGAGTCACCAACCGCACTTCACCGCCCAGCAGACCTGGAAGCAAATGCCTTGGGGTCGCACACAGGACAGCCTGCGGGCCGCGCACCTGCCTTTCAGGTGTGAGACCCACTGCAATCACAGGCATTGTCTGCAGTTTGTGGAGCACCTCTCTGTGTGATTTACTCATTCTCTTGAAGACCACCTGCCCCCTCAGCTTTTGCCTCTTTATTAAAAGCCATGAATTCTCCTGATTTACTGACTGAGATTTTGAGAACATTGTTTTACTCCAGGAAGCCAGAGCTGCACAGAAGTGCCATCCCCCTTTGTGCAGAAGCTCTCTGGCCCCATGCCTGACTCCCCCTTAGCCCCCACACTCATCCACCTCCCGCACCTGTTGGCTTTCACGGTCCCCAGGTCCATCCGCTCCCCTCCCTTTCCAGCCCCACACCAGTCCAAGCTACTGTATTTCCCTCGGAAATACTCCAGCAGCCTCTTAAAAGGTACAGGTAGGTGACACATTCCCCTGCTCCATAAAACCTATTCACTCTCACTGGAGGGAGAGAGCGATCTTCTAGAACACAGATACGGTCATGCCTGTGTCTCCGCTGTATTTTGAGATGAGAAGTCATGAGTGTGGCCTGTCAGAACCGGCATGGAGGGGTCCTCGCTGACATCACCAATTCCTCCTGGCCCACCTGGCCACTGAGCAGGAGCTGCAGGGATGAGGCAGGAGGCTATATTTCCTTGAACCATGCCCACTTTCTTCACGAGGCTGTACTGTGACAGCGAGGCGTGCTGCACGCGGTGGGTGGCGTGCAGGGGCACGTGTGGCTCGGCCCAGGCTCCATCTCTCCTGCTGCCACAACCACCTGGCCGGGCGACGACCAGGGGTCGTTCTGGGCTCCGCAACTTCCCTGTCTTTGCTCAAGGCCCCACCTCCTTCCTGGGAGCCAGAAGCAGAATCCTCCCCTCCGTGCTTCCTCCCTTCCTCCACCCGGCCTGCCCTCCCACCCATCTGACTCGAGCTGGAGAAAGATCCCGCCTTCTCGGGGAGCTGGTTTTGCTCTTAGGTGTGATCAGAAGTGGGTGTTACGGCCACAGGACCGGACGCTGTCTGTGTTGTTGTCAGAGACTCTACACAGAAGTGGCCTCTTTTTTGTGACTCCAAGTCTCTGACACGGCTCCATAAACGGGAAGGAACTCAAGCAAACGTCGAAGGGGAGAACTGAGCACAGTCTCGGAGTCCGCCTTCCAGAACTCAGTGGTGGCACCTGAGAGCCACCGGAAGCTTGGGGAGGAGGGCACGGGTGGTTCCCTGGCCCAGGGGATCTATGCCCACAGCTGTTTTTGTCACAGCCTGGCTACGAGCAAATTGCATTTTTATCTCCTTCCTTTGCTCACCAGAAAACCAACCACGAGGTACACACAGAGTGTTGAAACGATGTCCAAATGCAACACAACCTCTGAAATATCATGCACCTTCTCCCTGCGAACCCACAGCCCAGAGCGTTACTTCCAGTCCCCATTCGAGTTCCTGCGCGGAAGCTGAGATGCAGGTGAGTCTCCAGGTGAGAGTCGGCGGCGATTTGGTCCGGGGCACAGCTGAGGGAAGACGCCACCTGAGCCCTGTCCCGGGGCCTGTTCATTTCAACGGTGCAATGACACTGCTTCCTCCTGCCCCGGGCGACGGTGGCGTGAGGACAGCATGTTATACGTGCATGTGTCTCCCCCAGACATGCAGCACAACACACACATAATCAGCACCCGGATGACATGCTTGTCACTTGGAACTGTGATTGAATGAAAAGGTGAGAAGTCCTTGGAGCTTAATTGTCCTGTGGGCAAGTGGCCAGGGATCAGGTGGATCTAGCTTGTGTATTTCATTATTTAATTACTGCTAAAATCCCCAAATTGCCTTCTTAATACTATGCCATATTCCCCTGGATTTTAGGCTACAAATAATGTTTTCAGTGAAAACATATGGTATCCATATTTAATTTCAACAATGAAATTGTTACTTAATTTTAACCATGAAAATTAAGTGTAACAAATTAAATAAATCCCACATATGAAATAGCCTATAGAGAAATAGAGTAATATTCTTTTTATTTTAATTAAGTTATGCCAATATTTCTTTTAGATTTTTTCTTTTTAATTTTCCCCAGGGCTGTAGTAATGTCCTTCCTTGGCAATAACATTTACTGAATCGATATTTTAACACTAAATATCCACAAAGATACTTTAATCTTGGAGTGATTTGCTAAGCATGTTTATTTTGTAATTATTTAAAATCCTTACACCATACAACCTATATACAAACTGATAGAACTGTTTTTCGCCCACAGACTCCGAGCTTCTGACTTCGCTGAAGTAGGGCCTGACAAGCTATCCGACTACGATAAATATCGAACCACATCACACAGCCAGGCTCACCAGAGTGGAGCTGTGATTCCAGCGGCTGAAGACCCTGCCCGGGCTGCTGAGGCACCATCATTACCTGTCGCACATACCTTTGAAGACACTGCATGGAGCAAACTCTTCAAGGATGTTTTACTATTGAAAACCTAACAGATATTTCACGATAAACACAACTTGAAGACACACAATGAGCAGGGGCAGACAGGAACCCGAACACAAGGAAGTGTCTGCGTGAAAGGCCGTCCCAAACTGCACGGCTCTGAGTCAGAGGGGTTCCGGATCGGGTTGGGTCGTTTCTCATCGGCTGCAGGTCCCCTAGAAGTATGTCAGCCACCCCGAGATTGGGTGTCCTCGTTGCTTAATTTGGGCCAATAATATTTCCTGAATTTGATCTGTAGGTTTGACACATGGCTCATCTTAAATTAGTCAATGAATGATAGATTATGAATCTATTACCAACCATAGATAAAGTACAAAATACTTTTTCTCACTCCATCCCCTAACGTCGCTGGAACATGAAACACATGGTGTGTAAAGACACATGTTTCAGGAGATCGGTAGAACTGACTGCTGTCCGAGCGATCCCACACCAAACAGGTGGTTGATTTGGCAAGTCTGGGGCCCGTCCGTCACATCGGATGCGCCACGGGCCCAGAGAACATGAAGTCCCGACAGCTCCTTCTTGCTTCTGGGGCCCTCAGCTCACCGAGGTCCGGCTGCTCTCGTCCCGGCCGGCTCAAAGGGCCTCTGTGCTCCCGCTAAAGAATCCTGGTGGATGGCTTCCCCGGTCCATCTGCGCGGTTCTGTTTAAAGAAAGTCTAGTTTCCCACGGAGCCCTCCTCTCCCACCCACACCGGGACGGGGAAGCAGGGACTCATGCACAAGCCTTTCTTTCATTGGCTTCTCAGTTACTGCCCGGGCGCTGGATTGCTGTTTCATAGCCATTCTTAGCACATTGGTACGTAAGCATCATTCCCAGTGAGAACATTGCTGCCCTCCTTTAAGTACCGATGCAACGATTTAACGATGTAATTAGTATAATTAATCTGCAGCCATGTCATAAATTCCCAGTACAGAAACTCAAGAAAAAAATAGAATTCAAATTGTATCAATCACTGTTTAAAAACCATTCACACATACCTCCACGGAGTTGCCTAATACTAACTTCTTTTTTTCTTTAAAAAAATGGCAAACACTTAGCATTTATGAGGAAAAGGAACAGTGCGATTTGAACCTTATTTTGTGGAGTAAATTCTAGTAACTGAGTATATAAGGGAAGATCTCAAAAAACCAGACAAAGGGAGGCTTTGAGTAAGAGCAGAAAACCACAATACGGTTTAGTTTAGACTTCATTCAAAAATATCAGCAGATAAGTGTAAATTAGTCATGTTAGTAAGTATAGGAATCAAAACAAATGCCATGTAGGGTGGCAGGTTGGATATTTATTCGCTCATAGCAGATAATTTAAAAATATTTTCCCGCAGCAGGATATAGATAAGGAATACAAAACGAGTTGGGAGGTCACTGAGTGTCGCACACCGAGACCGGCCAGACGCCCCCGTACACAGGAAACAGTGGGCAGAGTTGGGCAAGCGTGTGAACAGAACCCACCAGGGAAGCTCTGCGGCGAGGCTCCCATCCCTCTCATCGCACGCCGGGGTTGCGTGGTGTTTAATTTGGGGACTTGAAGACAACTCCGACAAACACAGGAAGATGAAAGCAGACCAAACACAAAATCTCCCAGGGAATCAGGTTTTCCGTCATAGAACACAGATGGATGACTACATGTTTTAATTAAAAAAGCGTTACTCAAAGACAGCAGCATCCGGAGTCGCTGAATGCCTCTGAATGGCAAAGCAAGAACAGGACCTACAGTGTGGACATGTTTACTGCGATCACTTAGACATAAAAATATTAAACAGGAGGGCATAAAACATGCACATGCTTGTTTGCTGTCCCAGGGCTCCAGAGGGTGCTGTCTGAAGGACGCCGAGTTACAGATGAGAGTTACTGTGTGAATGATAGAAAAACAAAGAAGAAACTAGATGTAGTTCATAGCCAACGCATCAGTGTTAATTAACAGAACACTTTAGATAACACTCGTTTTTCTCAAGTCCTCTGGAGACGTAGGGAGAAAAGACCCTGAATCGTGGCAGTGCCCGGCATGACCAAAGGGAGGTGCGGGTGCCTCCGGGAACATGCATGCGGTCCACGCCCCGTTCCATCCCTTGTGGGTGTTAGAACCCATCAGAAAGTTGTGCTGGTTTGGTGGGACGGTATCTCTGTAATCTAATGCAGCACAGAATGAGTAATAGAGGCACATGGAAAACACAGAGAGAGAGAAAATGAGAGAGAGGGAGAGAGAGAGAGAGAGAGAGAGAATGGCAGCCGTGCCAGGATTAGCCAACGCTAAGTGAGGGTGTGGGTGGGGGGACCACAGCGTCCTCAGGGACATCAGGAGGACAGCGAGGTCCTTCAGGCCCTGAGAATTTACAGATGTGATTCCATAAAGTGAGTCACTTACACCACAGGTTCCAGGAAGCAGGAACCAGCTCAGGCTGTGAGGAAGGTCAAGGACGGGCCAGCAAGCCAAGCTGGAGAGGAACCCAGACGCCCGCCTGGCTGGAAGGCGGCCCGAGGCCGTAGCCACCAGAGCAGGTATTTCCACAAACCCCTCGTCAATAAGGAGAGATGTGGACTTCATTCCATAACCTTCCTGAAAATGTCAACGAGCCGCAAATAAAGCATTACTGTTAATTTTGCGATTATTACACAGTGCTACTTCCCTGCCTACTGCCATTGTGACCTCCCTGGTAAGCGATTGCGGCTCTGACTTCGCGTCAGACGATGTTGGGGCCGAGGGAGGAAGAGGGAGGCTACGATGAGACTGGGAGAGACCGGGACGAGCGGGCCCCAGGGTCCCCTGTAGAGAGGGGCCTCCGTATTTCTGTGAACGTGCAGCGTAGGCAACATCGTTCTCAACTGCAGCATAAAGACTTGCGTTAAGTGACACCTCCCGGTATGCTTACCTAGAAAATATTTAAACGGGATGGCTCCTCTGTGTCAGAGTCAAGGTCCTTGTACCTGACGGAGCAAAACCAGGCATATTGAGTTTCAGAACTCTAACTGTACTCGATTCTAATTTCACCGAAAAGTGCCACACATTACACTCAGCAATGTATCTTTTATTTCCAAAGAGATTTTAGAAGCAGTTGTGGAAACACAGTGAGTATTCCTTTGGAACTGCGTGGTTTACATTTTAATCCTACTTTTCACCAATTCCCAATTCTGCAGCTTCCACAGATCACGTCTCTGTTTTCTGGGTGTGTTCCTTTTACAAACAAGACACTGACACTTCGACAATGTCACTGAGGATGAAGGCACTGTACTGGTGTGTGTAAAAGCATGCCACAAGCTCACAATTACTTGTGAGCATGGGTCTGGCTTAGCCTGACACACCACGTGCCTGGCTTCCAGCTGGGGAAGGCTGTGTTGAGTGTGATCAGCCCCAGGCTGCATCTCACGGCAACCACTTTGTTTAGATCAGCCCTTCGTGATGGTGCTGCCAGCCACAGAGATGGACTCGATTAGAGGGAGCCTTCCTGTCCAAACTCCCTGGTTTTCCTTGTGGTGATTTTCCCAAAGACAGCTCAAGCTCCTGAAAAGAGGGCATCTCCCAGGAGCAGCGGGTGGGCGAGGCAGTGAAAGAAACAATTACACCTAATTGACTCAGCAGGTGGATAAAACCAGAAACTGGGTCTGGTAAGTGATCTCTCACCCTTGGCAGGGGAGGGGGGGTGCCTGCCTCCGAGCCAGGTGGGGTGCGGAGGTGGGGCAGGCAGTGGGTGCTTCCCTACCAGCACAGCCCTTCAGGCAGTGGGGCTAGGCTTAGATGGGTGCATGCAAACCTGGCGCCGTAACTTCAGGATTAGAAACAAAGCAAACACACAAATGAGTGTGTACCTGAAGCATCACACTTAAAAAATAGAAAAGCACAAACATTGTTTAATCAGCACATCCTAAGCATGCAATGAAACATGCCCTCCACTCGGCTGGTTTTAGAGGATCTGCTGTGGAAACACTGTGTGTGTGTGAATGTGATAAATGCACACACACACACACACAAGGAAGGCAAAGAGCGCACGTGCAGAGGGCAGCGTGGCCCTCCAGGCCCGGCCCCGAGGAGTCTCGAGCGAGGGCGAGCGTGCATTTCAGCCCTGACCCCACGGTCTGGGCCTGAACCACCACAAGGGGCCTGCTCTCCTCCGCGGCACCGTCGCTGCAGGAGCGCGGGGCAAACCCTGTTTCCACGATGGCGGACTCCGGAACGACCCTGTCGTGGATGGTGGAGCAAAGTCACACTCCACACCTATTGCCTGCATCGTATTTATGAAGCTGTGTACCCGGTGTGCCCATGTAAAATACATGCTTAGACAGAAATGGAAGTGCCACTGCTTCTTTATAAACACACACCGGGATGCACTCCATATTGGCTCATTGTTGTGAAATGCCCCTTGCATTGTTAGCATTGCTTATGGGAACTAATATTCTCCTCTGCTGCCACTAAACAGCCACCGACGTGAGGTTTGACACAGGATTGCACAGGGGCTGCTCCTCTGCTTTTGCAAATGCGAAGTCCAGGGCCATGGTGATAGCACTGCTTGTGGCCTCCCATTCTTCCAGAATTTGGTTACTTTTCCGAAATCCTGATTTTGGTGGGGTTTTTTTCCTGGTCAATATATATTTTTTCTAGTCAATATATATTTCAATATATGCATAATGGTGCTCCTATAGCCCCAGGGAACACTCAGAATTTCTCCAGGATTCTTGAAGTGCATGAGCAGGCATTTGCCGTGATGAAGCTGGCAATCACCAGCTGCCCATAGCTGCAGCCTTCTGAGTCATCTGAATAGCTCCTATCTGGAGGAATGTATAAGCTTCATACAAAATTTGGTGCAGATTTGTTGCTCTACTCAGTCATTTTGAATGTGACAGCCACACAGTACACATGCTTACTCAATGGTGTCTACTAGTGTCCCCACTGACTGATGTAGTGAAGGCATCACTATTCACACATGCGAATTCCAGTCCACTGTCCTTGGCAGCCAGGTCACACCGACGTGGTGCAAACCGCTCTCATTATACTAACAATGGTTGGAGTCTTTCTGGTCAGACCTCAGAAATATACTGATGGACATTCAGAGGGTATTAGCTTTCAGGGACTGCTATAGAGGTGTGGATGAGAAAAAGATTCTTAAGTTTCACAATATTGGGAAGAAATATGTTTTCTTGGGATTTTTAAGCAAACATAGAGCTGTACCCTAATGTTGAGAACGCACTTGTGCATGAACGTGCAGGGTCCTAGAAACACAGTAGCCAGACTGATGGGTTTAACCGACATCAGACGGACTAGCACCAGTCCACACACACGACATTCCTGTCGGAGGCTTGGTGTCCGTTTCCAAACTGTGTTAATGACCTCAAATCTGTGGAACCCTTCCCAGGAGTTACCGGAAGTCTGGTTTGAAAGATTTCCCAGTGGGGAAAAACACTGCCTAATGGGTCCTGTTACTATTTTTAGTTTACAGTGGCCCAGCCACCCCTGGACCCTGACGCTTATTTACATCCCTTACATTGAAATAGTTCTTCCGGGCTTTCCAACAGTTGCACGCATATGCCATTTTTATTTCCCAAAAAGTCAAGTGCAGCTAACCAGCTGGCTCATGGGATGCTTTTCACAGAATTCATTCCCCCTGCGAAGCATTTGTCACCGAAAAACACCCTAAAGTCTGAGAGACAACACTCGCCAGAACGTACACGTAGCAGAGCTCGTTAATAATTTCTCCTCATTTTCCTGTTCACAGAACCTAATGCAGCAGCAGCGGAGGCCCATTCGGCAAGGGTCATCGAATCGGAGCCCAGCGGGCCTCAGGAAACTTCAGCCACCCACGTCCCTGGCAGGCAGGGGTGAGCGTGTTTACAAAGGTCTCCCCTGCACCATTCCATCACGGGGAAAATGCAGGCGTGCATGCAGAAAGCCAAGGGGAGGTGTAAATAAGGAGTAAATCCTGTTCATTGAGGCACTCCGAAGCCAGAGTCCTTGGCCAGCGAGGCGCCGGGGGTCTCCAGGGCAGGGAGGCCACTGCAAACTTCAACTTCCAAACAGCAGGCGTATTATTCCCCCCGCTCATCCGTCCCAGCTATTGTTTTTTTTTCCTTTTTTTTTTAAATAAGAAAACAAATATACCTTGCTTCCTCCAAGCAGTTGTTAAACAGGTTCTTGGCTTTCAAGCAAATGTCCTGTGCTCCTCCCTGTTAGCAGCTCAGGATGCAGAAGGGGTTCCACTCGTGGCCCCTTTGGGCCCAAACTCAAGAGTGTCTGGCTGACACGATACACTTGTTATATTGTGAGTTTTATTTCACAACTGTTCTTGCTCATCAAAGACTCACACCACAACTGACAAGACATTCTGCATTTTTAACAACCTAATGGATTTAAATTGGGAATTATGTCAAAAGCAAAACAAAAATCCACCTTTACAAGCACCCGGAAGGTCGGCGGAGACCTGTGTTGTTTGAGCCGCGCCCTGTTGCCCCTCCCCACACACACGCAGCTGCGTCTGGGCTGCACAGCGTCTACAACTCTTCACGGCCTCAGACATCACCAGCTCCATGCACTCCAACTCAGAGCACTTCGTTCCGACACTGATACTGGCTGTTTCTGTTCAGGGCTCTTTGAACTACAGCAGGGGCGTCCACCTGTGGCCTGCAGGCTGTGTGCAGCCCAGGACGGCTGTGAATCGTCAATTCACTTAAAACATTACGAGACTATTTCGTTATTATGTGTCGCAATGTATTTAACATGTGGCCCAAGATGACTCTTCTTCTTCAGGGTGGCCCAGAGACGCCCAAAGGCTGGACACCCCTGCGAGGAAAGAGAGGAACTCCACCCTGACCGATCAGGCCCAAGGGCTGTTCTGGTGGCTTGTTCAGAGCCCACGTCGTGCTAGGGTCTGAGTCGTGGACTGCTTCTTCTTGCCCCTCCTCACTCAGAGGGTTGATGCCCTGCCCTCACCTGCAGACCACAGTCCCTGCTGCTGAGTTGGACTGCTCTGCTGTGCTCCCAGGATGCCTCTGTGCCCCCCCACCTGAACCTCACCACAGGGGCTGTGCTCCTCGTCCAGCCCAGCAGAGGGGCTCCCCAAGCAAGGACAGCAGACAGGGAAAACCGTGAAGCAGGTGAGTCCCAGTGGCCACACGAGGAAGAGAATGTTTTCCTGGAGAAGACTAGCATCATAAAAATTAATACACCGTCCCCAGGAAAAAGACAATTAAGTTCACATTTGGTTTGCAGGCATTTATGACCCCTGTGTCCCTTTCTACACTCTGGTCTCCTCCACAGCCTGTGAGGGTCTCTGTGGTCCGTCCAGGGCAGTGTGTTGCTGGGCGAGTAGAGAACTGACCGGGAACTCAGTTCCTGCTCAGCAGGAAGGCGAGAGCAGGATCCCAGAGGCCCGTGTGTCAGATGCAGGTCACAGGAAGAAGGCTGATAAGGCCAAATGGCCACAGAGATCGTTTGGGGGTTGAACAGATCTTATTTCAAATCTGTGCAGACTTTGCTTATGAGTTTGTGGCCTTGTGCTGGATCAAATGTCCACACTCCACACAACCGTAAAATGGCATTGCTCTTGAACCCGGGGTGACAGAGGCGTGTGTCAATGTCCAGGCACGCCACAAACGTGCCCGGTCAACGATAATGGTCACAGGAGGTAGCACTGTGGAATAAGTCACGTGTGTGCTCCTCAAAGAGACCAGTGGAGCGTGCTTCCCTGTGACTGCCCCCGTGTCACAGCTAACATGCTGAGGGTCCGGGGATAATCAGCAGGGCATCTGGCTAGCTAGTGGAAAGCAAGGCCTAAAACACATTCTTCAGCCACTGTGGCAAGAAAGGGGACAACTTCTTCCCCAGTCAGACCCACTCCTGCCGTGAGATCTAGCAGTGCCACTCCTTGGCGCTCCCCCGATGGGGCAAAAACGGGTGTCCGCACAGAAAGCTGACCTGGACGTAACGGCAGCGTTATCACAATTGCCAGACCCAGAGGTAACCGACCTGCCCTTCAATAGGTGAGTGGACAGAGGAATATTACTTAGGGCTGCCAGGAAAGGTGCTGTCAAGCCACAGAAAGACAGGAATAAAACTAAAATGCATATGACTGAGAGAAGTCAGTCTGCCAAGGCCACCGGCTACACGGCCCCAAGGCTGTGATGTTCTGAGAAAGGCAAACCTAGGCAGATGGGGAAGACTGTGGCTGCAGTGGGGGCAAGGGGGGGCTGGGAGACGGGGAGCAGCGAGTGGGCGGAGCCCAGGGGGTTTGGGGCAGTGGACTCCTCTGTGTGATGCTGTGATGACAGACACATGTCACCATCCATTTGTCCAAACCCACAGAATGTACAGCACCCAGAGTGACCCTGATGGCACCTGTGGACTCTGGGAGACAATGACGAGTCAGGACAGGTCCATCATTTGGGACAAATGTCCCATCTGGAGAGTCAGAGAAGCTGTGCATGGCGGGAGCAGGGGTGGCAGGGAACCTATGGGAACCCCCTGCACCTCCCTCGCAAATTTTCTCCAACCTAAAACTATTCTTAAAAAAGTAAATTCTTAATAAAAACAAGCTAACAACAATAAAAAAAACAGCCAACAAGCTTTTCCAGAAAACACACACACAACAACGAAGACCACTCTGACCGGGATGCTGGAGCCCCCACCCCTGCCCCGCTGTGCTGTGCCCCCAAGTCTGAAAGCAGGGCCCCCAAACACCCAGGGCTCCAGCCCATGGCAGCACAACCAACTGGGCCACAGCCTCCAGGAAGTTTCACTTTCATTGCACAGAAAATCTCAGGCATTTTTAGTTTAGAGAAATCTCACTAGAGGATTAGAATTGTAGATTTTTGCCTATAATTAAACTCCAAGTATATTCTAAGACATTTCGGTTTTGCACTGTATGGCTTCGGAACACCTACATCTCATCCTCTTTGTGGATATTAAAAATACCCTCTGTATGTACAGCTATTTTTGCTGTGTATTTTTGCACAGTGTAGCTCTTCTGTGACTCATGCTCCTGCAGATGAGCGCTTCATCTTTCTCTCCCTATTTTGAAGCCAAAAAAAAAGGGAAAGTGCAGAGAATCAGACTTTATTATTTCCTAGTTAATACCGGTTACTCCATCCCTGCTCAGGTGCGTGCTCACGTGGTCCACCGTTCGGAACTGAGAAAGCACTCAAGCTCTCTCTCTCTCTCTGATGATAAGCACACTCACCCTCGAGGGTTTTACAATACACATGTTTTGATCTTGGAAAAATACGAAAGTGTCATAGTTGGGTTCTTTCTAACAAAAGAATGCTTTAAAAGATCTGATTTCTTTCTTTCTTTCTTTCTTTTTTTTTTGATTGAGGACAAGGACAACTTCAGATTGGAAGGGACTGATTCCTGTCTGGGACCCACCCGGGGCTGCCTGCCGCCTGGGAATCACTGCATTAACCCCAGGTACAAAGGCGGGCTCTTCGCACGCTCGCTTGTGTGCCTTACACCAACAAAACGCACAGCTGTTGGTCCGCAGAGTTAACGCATCTTTAGCAATCAGCATATCCATCTCCCCCACCTGACATGTTACAGGTACGCACCATATACTCAGAATCAGGCATTGTCTGCCTAGTAAGCACCGCACCCGGTAGGAATTGTTGGGGTGCCCCTTTCCAGGAGAGGAAAGGAAGACTGTGGGGCTGAGGTACTCAAAGCCTCCCAGGGTGCAGGGGTGCTCCTGCCAGGGCTGACCCCCAGTCTCAGGGACGGGAGCCAGGCAAGGAGCTGGTGGGGCTGCTGGAGGGAGAGCTACAGTCAGATTCCTGGGGTCTCACCTTGCAGAGGCTTGTGGGGGGCAGGGTGCTGCTGGCCCCTGTCCGAACGAAGCACTCAAGGATTAAACCTTCTGTGTAGTCATTGACTGAAAAGGAGGAAAGAAACAACACCTTCCGTGAAGTGCACTGTCCTTCCTGGCCCACCTAGGTAGAACCGGGCTGTCCCCTTGCTCATTTTGTGGACCCTCAGCGTCACTCTGGCGCCTCCCTGACTTGTCACTCCACTCCAGGAACCGCCCAGCATCGCGGAAGCCAAGCCTGCACAAAGTCTCAGCCCCCATGGGAACCCGGAGCAAGCCGACCCTGTCCTAGGTGCATCCCGGGGGTGCCATACCCGGGCGCCAGCCGGACCTAGGAGCCATTGTCATTGCAGTGAAATCACTCCCACCGAGTCCACACTTCGTGTTGCCCTGGTGATATATTTCCGGACAACAAAGTGGCCCAATGCTAGCAACTGAGAGCCTTGGAGTCCCTGACACATCACAAGAAGCTGCCTGGTGCAGCGTAAGCACAACGAGTGAACAGTACGGTTACAGAAGAGTGCGCGGAACGATCTGCACGTTTTAGACGCACGAGGGAGCATCCTATGATCAGGTTCCCAGTGGCCTGGCGTCTACGAGGTGGGTGTCCGTGGAAGACCTCCGCTGCTTGGTCAGACCTGCCTAAGTGTGGGGCAGCCCCCCCCCCCCCCGCCCCGCGCAGCGGGGTGTGGTCGCAGGGGGCGTGGTCGCAGGGGGCGTGGTCGCAGGGGGCGCGGCGGCGGGCTTCCCTAACGCTGCCATCTGCACGCTGGGTTTAGAACAGTGGACCTCCAGCCCACGGGCTCCACCTCCTTCCCCTGTCACCAGAGCTCAGCCCCCCGTTCAGATACTAAAGCATGTGGCATCTGCTCTCTCTACAGGGCCATTCAGCGGACTGTGTCACATTGTAACCCACAGCGACAAAGGGAATGAGGCAACGCAGCTTCCGGAGGTACGTTTTTGAGCCTCTGAATAGAGTGAGTGCAATGACAATGACATCTAAACTTTTAACTGCTCCCTGCCAGGGCACTGGCCAAACATCCATGCCTGTCGCTGCAGGCTGTGCCCTTTGACCTTTTAACCTTTGTCTTTTCCAGGGCACATGGAAACTTTTTTCCTTTATAAGTATTTCGTTTGTTCTGGTACCTTATTTTTTCCCCACTGGTTTTCAATACCAGATGCTTGTACTGTGAGAGAGGGGTACACATTTCTGTGCATGCGACGTGACCCAGTAACACAGAGGGGAGGGCGGGTGTCTCTATGCCAACGTCCGGTGCGCATGGAGACCTGTCCGGAACAGTCTGGACCAGCCACAGAGCTCAGGAGGACGGGAGCCAGGTGCAGCCTGCTGGGTGGGCAGGTAGCTGGAGAGACGACGCTCCGACCGAAATCACGACGTCCCTCTCCAGCCCTTTTTCGGGTGACGCAGTGACAGTGCGGGAAATCTGCGTTTGTAAAGGTCACTAGATTGGGCTTCTAAGTGGCAACATATTCAACGCCCAAATGGAACCCAGTTTTAGCTAATACCGGAAATGGTGAACTCAACTCCAGGCAGAGAGTTGTTAGAAGTGGGTATTTCCGCGGCCACTAGGCGAAGACGGCTGCCTGGAAATCATGGGCGCCTTCCGTCTGCCTTCAGGAGATTTCCAACGCGAGCGAAAGACGGGCAGGAGCAGGTCTCTGGGCACCAGTTGCGCCTGACGCCCACGCAGCCTGGTCCACCCACCGCTGGTGCGCAGGAGTCCCACAGTCTCGACTGTTGATGGGAAGGAGTCTTGAGCAGATAAGCCCGGGACAGGAGATGTCTTACTGGACAAGTGGGGTCAGTTACTGTGAAACCAAGCGTGGTTGGGAAATTCTCTCCTGAGCCCGGTGGTAACAACATCACCTACGCTGGAGAGCAAAGGAGCTGGCGTGGAGGGTGATGCCACTTGGAAGGAAGGGGACACACAGCCATGAGGGGCTATAGAGTGACCCCTCCACCCGTGCCTGCTGGGTGCACAGCTCTCACCTGCATCTGTCATGAAGCCATGCAGCCAGGTGCCCAGAGAGAGTCGGGGGCCAGTACCCCGAACGCCACAGGGGATCTGGGTGGCCTGAGGTACTGGATCATCCCAGCCTCCTCAGTCCCCAGACCCCTGGGGATGTCGTCTGGATTCACGGAGTCCAGGCTCCCTTCCACTCACACCCCCTGTGACCCTGCAACAGAGATTTTGGACTGGACTTGGCTTTCACAGGAGAGCCACACTCACCACAACGGAGAGAAGAGAAACGAACGGAGGCCATCCTATAGTCAGTTATTGAGCTTGACCTTGACACCACCCTATGGGACTCGAGGCAGGCCCCTGGCTGTGTGGATGGGGACACTGGCAGCTGGGAGGGACTGAGGACCTCCTCCACCAGGCTAAGACACAGCAAGGCCTGGATCTAACCCCACAGTGACCACAGCACAGGCCGAGTTTGCTCGGCCACCGCCCTCGCATCCATGGCCCATAGTCACACAGGAAGCAGCTCACCCCAGACAGGCCCTGTGCCCCACCCAGCAGAGAGCCAGCTCGCTGGAGAAGCAGAAGAACCAACATCTCTACACACGTGGAACTGTGCAAATATTGTTAAGGCGGCTGTGACGAGGGAAGAGCGTGAGGTAGGAGAAAAGGAAAGTGGCCGTTTGCCTCTGGAAATGTATTCAACAGCCACCCATGAGTCAGGACGCTTGCCCGTCTACCAGCTTGGCTTTTAAACACGAGTTCTGGTCCACCGGTCCAACCCACCAGGGGTCAAAACAATGTCCCCTCAGAGTTTCTTCCTTCTTTGTTTTAAGAAGTAAACACTCCTAGAATCCCATTCTTCTTAAAGATACATGCATTTGGCTGTGAAGTTCTAGGTTAAGGTGGTGGGTGTGGAAGAGACATTTGTTAGGTGAGTTAATACACGCGGGGATGTGGCGTCCGAGCCATTCTGCATGCTTGCTGCCACGGTGTCTTACAGCAGAGGCCTCACTTCACCTCGTGGGCCATGAGAAGGAGGCTGGCGGTCAGGGGATATTCTGCTTCTACCCAAGGTAGTTATGTTTACAGACCACTGAAAATGCAGAGGCGCAGAACATTTGAGACGTCAGTACTGTTATGTTCCTTGGGTCTCTCTCTGGTCCAAGTCTGAATCCAGTCTACAGTACATCTTTTAGAAATCCTGTTCTGTCTGGTTTTCTTCAAAACCTGAGAAGATTTTAAAAATAAGATAGTATGCTTTTTTTCTTTTAAATGTATTCAATCTTTTCTCCAAATCAGGAAGCCTGCCTAGATTTGGCAATTTATCCTGAAAGAACGAAGTCTACCTAACTCAGATCACATGAGATAATTGTAAGAAAATAGTACTTCTTTAAATAAGACGGTAAGTAATAACGGTGAAACAGCTTAGATAGTGTTCCATTTAAGAAATGCTTGTATCTTAATGATGTTCAGAGCACTTGTTTCTCTGTATGTAGTTAAAGGCTGCCGAGCGCACCTGCCTGTGGCCACGTCTCACCTGTTTCCCCAATGTTAGTAAAATCAGCTGGTCACAAGGTTGAAAATACTCAACTCTGTTTGACCAGTAAATACGGCCAATGCCCATGGTTCATCCTGATGAGAATATCCTAGCTTTGGGGAGGTTTAAAGCTTGGACTTTAGTAGCGTGTTCAGCTTATCTTTGCTCCACTGGATGTGAAATACAGGACATAATGAAGTGAACATCTGAGCAGAGGAACACACCTGGTACTGAAGACGGACTGGGAGAATGAGAGTGTGTGAAGCCCGTCTTCTGGAAGGACGGCGGAGAGCACCATCGACAGCACTGTGGGTCCCTGCAAAGCCGTTCCTCCTTAGACTCACCATGACAGTCTGGGGCGTGGCCACGGCGCCCACCTGATGGCCCCGCAGGAGCCCAGACTAAGACACAGAGACCTCACCTTCCGCACCTCCCCAGCACAAGAGCACAAGCACTGCCACGTGTAACTAATAACACGGGCGGACGGAATGGACTGTGGGGGTCGGCTGGACAACATGGGGTGGGGGGGCTCCTATGACAATTAAGATTCTCTTTTGCTCTACTCGGAGTACCAGGAACGATCTGGCAGAGAGGCAGAGAGGCAGCGAGGGAGGACGAGCTGCCGTCTCCCACATCTCTGGGGGAGCGTCCACGCCCCCCCAGAACCCGAAGGGAAGCCTAATAAGATTTAAATCGTCTTCCACAGTACCACACACATCTCCAGTAGAAGGAAGGACGGCAGGGTGGAGACAAGCCCCCAGGCCCATAACCAGGGCAGGCACTGCCACACTGCTCAGCATATAACGCTCAGGGTGGTGCCTCCCGGAGGGGAGCTGTCCAGTGCTGAACCCTTCTCATCTCTCCTTCCCCCCGGAGCCTGCAGAGGGTTAGGCCTGCTTTATGCAGGCAACACGCAGATCCAGTCAGGCAGATGGAGCATTTTATTTTTAGGTAAAACTTGAAGACACTTTTAAGATCCAAAGTGATCATCTGAAAGCAATCCAAAGATACGTTCAGTTAAAGAGTTAAATAAACTCCTCAGCCCCAGCAGGATTACATTTAATCAACACCCAGGACATAGACGGTAATGTTGTTTGGGTGCATCTGAGACCAGCCATCACTGCTTCATAGTGTCTGAAGGAGACACGTCTCTCTTCAGCACCCCCCCCCGCACACACACAGTTGTTCCCTACAGCCCATTGCTATTACCTTTTTATTCTGAAGAAATTCTCCCAAATGACAATGGCGTCCTCCCTGGAGCCAAGTTTACAGTATATTCCTCTATCGATAGTTAATTTTACCCAAAATCAGAAACTAGCGAAAAGAAACTACGTCCACATGGTTTGCATGGCTGGAGTGGAGGAGACAAAATTCATGAGCTGGTGGGGGAAAGAGAGAGAGAGGGAGAGAGAAGGAAAGAGAGAGGGAGACAGGGAGAGAGAGAGAGGGAGGGAGCGCACAGACATGGGGAGAGGGGCCAGGATGGGAGAGACCACTGGGCCTGCAGGCTGGATGAGAGGAGGGGGAGTGACGCCAAGAGGTGAGTACTGCCCGGGCTCCTGTCTACTGCGCCCTGGAAGGCCAGCCTGCCCCCCAGGCAGCCTTTGGAACGCCTCTCGCATGGACTTGGGTCGTCCCACCTCCTTGCCGGCCTTCTCCCTGCTTCCAAGGATGCATTCCAACGCTCCTTGGGGAGCTCTGGCCCTGGTGTCCTGAATTTCATGTGTTTTGGGTAGGACCCCAATCCCTCGTCTACAGATGAAGCACGTGACCTGGGACTAACCAGTGAACCAATTTTCCCCAGGGGAGAACTAGCAGACAAATCCCCCAAACTTGTGTGGGGAACCTCTAGGGAAATACAGTCTGGCTTTTCTGTTAGAAATCAGCCTCGGGGAGTCCGAACCGCACCTGTACAGCCAGAAGGCCACACGATGCTGAAGTCATCTGCAAAGGGGCCAACAAAACCGGCAGGTAAGACCCAGGAGGGAGCCAGGCCCAGGGCTCTCGTGACCCCCGAAGCCAGAGCCCCATCACCTCTCTGGTTTCAGGCGCTAAAACATTCACTTTGGTTTCCACCCAGTTGAGGTGGGATTTTCTCTCACACTGGCTCATACAAATCCTAGTAGATACACTTTCTGCTTTTATGTTACATAATTATTTTTGTGGTTGTATTTAGAAAGAGTTGACTTCTCTTACTTCCAAAGTATCTTAACTTAGTTGGTCATTTTCGATTTCTTGTTCTTTAACAAGTGTGTTTACACACTGGTTCTTTCCACAGTGGGCCTGAAAGGCAATTCGTGAATTCCGAGTCCCTGGAAAATGAGGGGTATTCTGTGCCAGGATTAATTCCGATGTTCTTAGTTTTCATTTCATCGTTTTGCAAATCTTTTCCTCTGGTGTTCCTAACAGAATCTCCTTCCTCCCCTCCCTTTCTTTCCTTCTTTCTTTTTAAATTTCTTTCTTTCCTCTCCCTCCCCCTTCTTCTTCCGCTTCTTCTCCATCTTTCTCCCTCCCCCTCCCCCCACTCTTCCTGCTCCTCTGTCTCTCTCTCTCTGCCCCATAGGTGTCTGTGGACTAAACACAGTCAGGCTGTTACATGATACAGGAGAACATAAAAGATCTGAATAAATGAAGATGTCCACGGTGTTCCCAGATGGTAATTCTCCCAAATGAACCTGCAGGTTCATACTGAAACCATTCCAAATCTCAAAGCATATTTTTAATCATTTGAATTTTTTCTAAATTGTAAAGGAGGAATTTAGTAAAAGAAAAAGAGATGTTGTGTCCGGATGCAGAGAACCTAGATTGAGAAGCACCCAGCTGACCGCAGACCACTGCTGGCGTTGCCACAGATGAGTGAGCGCCTGTCCAGTGGGGCTGGGGGCTCAGGGGACCATCAGAATGGCACCAGACTGTGTGTGTGAAACTGGATTTTGAATAAAAAGTGATTCTAAAAATGGGCTAAAAACTTTTGGGAAACTTATACCCATCATAGTATACCCCAAAATAATTTCCAGAAAAATAACATCTTTGGAAGCACTAGAAACTTACATATATTAATATTTATGTAGTATCATGCTGATGCAGACCTCATTAGGGAAACTTCGAAGCTAGAATCTAGGAGGAAAAGATTAATCATTCTGACTGCCTAAAATTACACACAACCTCTGCATATCCCAGGCGCCAACAGTGAGATGCAGAGATGAGGCTGGTCCCCCAACAAAACCCGGTCTCAGGTCAGCGATGGGACGGGTGGGTCTGGCCCTCCCCCACCACTGCTGCTCCCAGCTCCCCACTCAGCTCAGCATGGTGCCAGGGACCTGCAAGGCTCAGCCCCATCCCTGCCTGCTTGCTCACTGGGTGGCGCTGGCCAGCCCTGCCGGTCACAACTCTGGGAGCTTCCACCCTCTGTCCCCAGCTCGCTCAGGGTGGTGGAAGCATCTCCGTCCTCTCCTTCCTGACCACCTGAGCAGCTCGCACAGTTCCAGAACCCCCTAATCACCCAGCACCCTGCCACCAGCGCTCAGAGTGTCAGCTCTTTTCCCTGGGACCCCGACCAATTCAGTGCATGAAAGATGCACTTCCACAGGGTTCCTGCATGGCAGGCACGCACACGTCCACAAGAAAAAAGATGAAAACTGCAACCACAAAGAGGCAAATGATCAAACTGACTCAGCTGACCAACTCTAAAAGGCAGTGATAAATTCATCAAGTCTATGACAGATTCAACCTAATCTATTACATAATCAAAGGAATTAAAACAACAGTATGACTCCATGCCTACTCGATTATATAAGATTCTTAAAAATAACCCTTCCTGAGCAGTCGCACAGCTATCAGGAAACTTGGGGCTTCATTTTCTCTGCTTTGGGGTAAATAAATGAGTTCAGCATTTCTTGATGAATTCAGCATTACATATGAAGTGACTGCACATTTTGACCTGGAAATTCTATTTCTAGGAATGTATCCCAGATTAAAAAAATATGACTCCATGCAAAGACATATGTTCAAGCATCCTGATTCTAGCATAGTATATTTTAATCTACGAAGAAAATAACCCAAACTTTGAACAAACTTGGAAAGTGGCTGTGTCATGTTCTTAATTAGGCATATAGTTTACATGCCTAAACTTTGTAGTTCATGCCCAATTAAAAACATGACACACCCACTTTTACACACACACACACACACACACACTACACTGAGGTGTCTCATTTTTTTTCTACTGTAAAAAAACAAAGTTTGGAAAAAATATATCAAATGATAATGGTAATTACCTTTGGACAACAGAAAATATAAATTTTTTTCTTCAGTCTGTCATTTTTGTTTTCTATAAAATATTTTAATATAAAAAATAAAAAATGAATAACTTTGTGTTAGTCTGTATTCCCCAAAAATATACCCTAAGACAAGCATTCATGGGACAATGACTTTTCAAAGTGTCCTCGGAGGGTCCCCACAGGGTTTGGCGGGGAGAGAAAGCAGACCAGGCTACAGCGCAGCATCCCACAAAGCCCTCGGGGAACATCCGGGCACCATGAAGCCCCCGGGTTCTCCGGATTGCCCATGGATGTTGCGAGGGTAACACTTAATGAGCGTCAGCCACCCCTGGAGCATCTTGCTTCGGCCTCAGACTGTGACTGGTGGGGCGGGGCTGTGGCCAGTGGGTGGTGGATGGTGACCGTGGGGACCACTGGCTGGGGCGCAGGAGGAGCAGGGATGGAATCTCGGGGTTGTTAGCGTGAGTTCTGGGCACAGCCACTGGGCTTGCATTTTGAACCAGTCAGACAGGGTGCAGTGTCTGAAATTTTGAACCAGTCAGACAGGATGCCGTGTCTGAGGTGTCTTGGCTGTGACCTGGGAGAACCAGTCTCCTTCGCGTGTGTGGGGACAGGAGGTGTGTGGGAAACGCTGCACCTTCCTCTCAGTTTGTTGTGAACCCAAACCGCTCTAAAAAAAAAAGCAGAGTAAAAAAAAATTTGCCTCTGTTCGTAGTCTTAGCCCAAGTAGTTAATGAGATGCAAAATTGTCTGACTTCAGTCTGATGTCTTTAATGCCTCAAATTCACCGTTTGTCAGATTCTTAGATAAATGCACAAGGAATAAACCAAATGAGGAAGAGTACGGCAGTTCACATTCTGTCTTTTCCCGCTGAAGGAGCGCTGGCCGCCGAAGGCCAGTCCCCTCCCCGGTCCCATCCACCGCTCAGCTGCACGCGGCTCTGACCTCCTTGGGACTGAGACATCACTTGGCAAGTTTTTCAAATCATCGTCCATTCCAAAACGAAGTGTGAAGTCACACAGACCGAGAGGACAGAAGCAGCGGAAGGGAATTATGAACGACTCTGGGTGCCGAACCAGGGACCGGCGGGCCGTGGCAGGGAGCAGCCACTCTTCCCCGGGGTCCTGTCCCAGCCCGTTCACATGCAATGGACCTCTGGGTTTTTTGTTCTTTTTTCTTAAATGGAAACGAGTCCTGAATGCCATTCTGAGCAAACCAGGATAGAAAGGAGACCAGGATAGAAAGAAGTCTTTTCCCCACTTTGCTTTTTTCTGCCTCCATCATTCTGGAAGTGACTGTGTGTGCCTTGTCACCTTCAGGATTCTCGGCGCCCGTGACCGAGGCCGGACCTCTCACAGGGTCAGCCTGACCTCCTCACTGCTCAGCATTCATTGTACCAGAAATACGGAAACTGGGTGAGAGGGAAGGTAGAAGAGGGGACAATGTGGGAGTAAAACACATCTCTAGAAGGACAGAGAAGGCATGAGGTTTTCAGACTATCTGGATTGAGGAGGCTGGTCTATTTCATGCAAGGACGCAGTGTCATTGCCACTACCCTCTGTGCTTTCATCCTGTTGGACCATCTCTTCCTTGTGCGCTCAGGGCATCTGCAGTCACATCTTGCTGCCCCATCTAGAAATATCACAGACATCCAGGTGCTTGCGAAGTGCAGGAGCACATGCAGGCAGAGCTGCACATGAGCTCAGTGACAGTGAGGGACGGTTGTCTTTCCACACGCAGTGTCAGGAGGATCTCAGGGAACCTCAGAATCAAAGGGCCAGCACACAGTGAGCCCACACAGTCACTGACACTGACGTCAGAAGTACTCGTGGTCCACCTGAGCAGACTGGGCTTGACCTGGTGTTCGCCCAACTCCTCCTCCACTGCCCACCTCAGCCAGGACTGAGCACCAGCATCTCGCTGTGGACTACCCCCGCCGTGCACCTCCCTGGGGCAGCCAGCACGCATCACATGCGCATGTATGTGCGTGATGTGTGTGCGTGTGGGGAGGAACCCCCATGGGGGGATCGGCTGGAGGATCCGCCTTCCCCGGAGCTGCCATGTGACAGTGGACTCCAGGACAGAACAAACAGCAAGGACGAGACAGCTTTCAGAAGCAAGCACCGCGAGTTGAGAGGGCCATCTTCAAATCCCAGTGAGCTCAGCGGGGTCCCAAACAGCTTTTCAGAGGCCGAGTTCCTCGTGTCCACAGGAACCCCGCCCGTGGCCAGCGATGGCGCTCCTGGCTGCTGCTGACTTTAAAATGTCCCATTCGTTTTAGAGTTCTTATTCAAAGAGTCCTGTGAGAGGACTCTTTCCTTACTTTTTATATTTTCTGGCAAAGAAAGGTACTAACATTTGAACAAACTTATAATGTCATATTTACCCTTGCAATATATGAATATCTGTGACCGTGTAGGGGGAGGGTGACAGCAGTCACACCTACATCTGGAAATAAATGATATGTCCTTCCCAGTGCAAAAGTAACCCATGCGAGGTCCCCATGCTGCAGGTGTGTGATGCGGAGCAGGGGAAGGATCAAGTGACCTCAACGTCGGACTATGCAATACAGTCTATGCTCGGAATCTTAAGTTATTAGAGCAAGCTCCCAAGTTACCAGATGCCCACTGGTTTCCTCCAATGTTAGTTCCAACCCAGTAAAGAGGAGCTGTGATATCACGCAGACATAAAAGCCATATATTATAGAAAGGTGCATTTCCTTGGTCTTATTTAAAGATCATACGTATAATGATTTCCTACCATAAAATGGACTATTCAGGGGTATTAGCTAATTGTTAATATACATTAAGGGGATCCTGGCCACTTTCCAAGGTAATGATCAATTCCAAACTTTGAATCTAAAGTTACAATTTACGGCTGGCTCAGAAATGCTTCCCTAGAAAAGCATTAATGGGAGTCGTTCCCTGAGTAGACAGGGAAGAATTCATGGAAATGACCTCTGAAATATCAATGCGGTCACATTCACTATGGAGCCCTAATAATTCAATCAGCATAAGTTATTACACATTGGACGTGTATTTGTTCTTGTGTCTCTTCTGAGAGCAGGTGCTGGTTCAGGGGCCCCACAGCCCCGCACGGAAATTTGGTTCTGACACTCACTAGACCTGAGCTTCCTCGGGAGCAGGTTGGACTCAGGCAGTCTCAGTTCTGGTGCACAAACCAGCATGTATCTCTCAGCTGGCTCCTCCGCAGATCTGACGGACTGGAGTGCCCTGTGCATGTGCAGTGGAAGCCTCCTTGTCCCCCTGACCTCCCTCAGGTCAGACACCCGCACTCCCGCACACGGCAGGCTGCGCCCGTCCGGCAGGGTATTTATTCACCTAACAGTTTAGGTGACGCCGCCACTCTCCTCGCGCTGCCTGCTCCGTGAGGCCTGGGTCTGGGCCGGCCCTTGGCCCCAGTGTACACGGACTTAGTGCGACACCTGATGCACTCTAAACAGCTGTTTTCCTGATGGCTAACTGAACGATGGTGTAGTCATCTAGAACACCTGCCATTCCCTCCGGGCCACTTTGCCTTGAGTTGGGTAATGATTAAGAAATACCAAAGCCCTATGAAATCAAGCCAAAATTTATTTAAGAAAATCTACTTATACCATGAAAACACTTGCCCTTCTGAGCTGGGGGACAAAATTCTTGAAGGGGAAATCTGCTCCTTGTTAAATGGATATTGAGCCCATGAATGACTAAATTAGGGGAAAAGCAGTATTCTCCATTCCCCCAAGAGCCTGTTGTCAACTGCAAAAGTTTGGGGGGTAGTTTATTTTTCTTGCTGCATTAAAATCTTCCGTTAAACTCCTTTGAGCCAAACATACTTGAAATACTGAGTCCCAGGGGAAACCTCACACTCGGTCACAGCCCCAGAATCCACCCCCAACAAGTGGTTTGGGTAGGGAATTCAGTCAAGCGAGAAGCATGCAGATGTGGTGGGTGCTAATTTGGGGGAATGCAGACGCCTCTCTGATAAATCACCAGCACATACACTCTCTGCAAAGATGTCTTGGACACGTGACACAAAGTAGAAAAATAAAATACACACGAAATTATAAGTTAGCAGTGTGTGCCTACACGTGCCAAGATATTGGATGAGAGCCTCACTTCTTGTGTTCCATTGACAGCCAATTGAAATCCGGGGACGTGGCCTTGGCTGTTCCTCCTTTTACCTGGACATACTGTGACCAAGGGTGAGGCTGTGACATGGCCGATGCCACTGGCAAGTGGCAGAATCAGGCACTGAACCCTCTTTCCTATGCTTCCAAACTGGTAGCATCACGAAATCCGAGTGTGCACAGCCTGTCTACCCAGAGTTAGACTCAGTCCGAGGTTTCCACTATTTACAATATAGGTTAAAATATAAACACATTCATTTTATCCCCAATAAAAATCCAGAAAAGGAAAGACATATTGGCTAGGTAGAAATTAAGGACACATTGTGGGCAAAATCTTAAAAATTAAAAAAAGTACTTCTGCACAAATTAAAAAAATAAAGTAGATTTCTGGTCAAGGGTTGATGGACTGTCCAGCATCATAGGGAGCATAAAATGGTTCGCATGTACACGAGCAATTCGCTAAGAGCGCTCTGACCTGCCGAGAGCACGTGCGGCGGGGGTGATGCGCCAGGACGAAGGCGGACAGTCCCAGCAGAGCAGCCTGGGGCTCCCGGGTCCTGGCCTAGCCTCGCTCCCGCACTCACCACCCCGCCTCCAGAGCCGGACCAAGAGCAACTCCAGGCCCTTCCGCAGGAATAAAACGCAAGCTACATATGCAACTTAAAATTTCCCATTGACCTTGTTTAAAGTGAACAGGAAAAAGCAGCTAAAGTTGACTTTAACAACGTTTACGTTAGTGCATTCAAAATATCACCGTTCCACATGTGGTCAATGTGAACATTATTGATGAGGGAGCTCCCGTTCTTTTACTTAAACCAAATGTCTGAAATTCAGGGTATACGTTTAACCTTCCAGCGCACCTCGGCGTGGACGCGCGACCTCTCCAGGGCTCGCTAAGTACATGCGCTGAGGGGCCCCCTGGGGCCCTGCGGTGCCTGATGAAACCCCACTTCAGCCTCTCACCGAGGATGTAAACCTTGAGCAGTGTGCCCACCACTCTGACACAGCGCCCCCTCTGTCCCTGTGGCAGGAACAGCAGCTCCCTCACAACCACGCTGGGGGATTCTCAGCGTAAGGGGCTTAACGGAGTTGGGTACCCCATGGACGCATCGTATATAAAGACCAGTTACTCTAACTGGCTCACAGTAACTACACAGCAGCCTTCACCAACACAAAGCTAAAGTGTTTGAACCTTATCGTTTTATATGATTTTAAAGACTTGCAGCAGAAACGTCAAAGAATTGTGTCATATTAATCCACATTAATCTTCAGTACTGGATCGGAAGTGGGTTTTAAGATCTATGATTTATATGAAATGATTGAGCTTCTAAAAATTCAAATTGCTTTTCTCATACTCAATTTATTTTTCTTTTATAAATGAGCACCTCACTGTTTTTCTTTTCTTCTTCTCGTGGTTTATTCTGCAGCCGTTAATGATTTGATTGCACCTCTCCATTCACTCTACGGGTGCGGTAAACAAAGGAAGACATCTTTTTTTGTTTTTGTTTTGTTTCTTTACTTCGTGGGAGCACAGGATGCCTGATTGGAATTATTATGTGAACTATAACACTTCGTAGATCTTGGATGTGTGTGTACACGCCTTCCAATTAGGTTTCTAGAAAAAAAATATGCAGATAATGTAATTTTGTATTTCATAGATAAGCGAACAGCATCTTTATACCGTTCCAATGAGCTAATGCGACTCAGTCGACTGGAAGTTTCCATAATTCATGGGTAACAATGAACTGACTCTGAGGAAACTGAACAGCCTAAGGAAATGCCTCACATATCACCGATATAATAAATTATATAAAGAATGAGGAAGGAAGCTTTGTAAGTTAGCTCACGGTGTCTAAGTGGCTGACAAGGAAACTGTAAGACCCTCCGGTCTGAAGCGCACCGAACCAAACCGCAGGGAACCGAACCGAACCCCACCGAACCGAACCCCACCGCAGGGAACCGAACCGCTGTCCCTCCCGCAACACGGAACCGAAGAGTGGACGAAATAGTCTGAGGTTAGAGACGAGGCCGTAGAGAGCACTCGTTCTAGGGTTTGCGTGTCTGTACTATTCCACCCAGTGAGATGCGCCGCGGGAAACTGAAGAGTGGACCCGATTCTATCCGGGAAGGAGCCCGAGCATTTCGGAGAATGGTGGAGGGGGGAGGAAAGGGTCCCTACGACAAGCGACAGGAAACGGAGACAGGAGACTCCGGCTGGGGGCACCGACAGTCACGGCCTCGTTCATTTCTCCTCCTGTCCTGTCTAGAAAGTTGTGACGTTCAGGCTGAATGAGAGAACCGCAGACAGCCCCCTGCCGTCGAATTTCAGGTTAATCTTCCTAAATACGAAAGGCAACACCCAGTACCAGTTCAGAACAGACTCTCACCGGCAAGTTTCTTCAGTCAAGCCACGTTGAATTCAGTTTGTGAACTGTTGAACAGGAATCGTTTATTGAAGCTACTGTGTTAAGTTGAACGATACAAAGGTGTTATCTGAATATTTTTGTTCTGGAGGAACATAACGTAAAAGACGCAAGCTAACAAATCTAGTGGCGTGAGGACCAGAGGCGGGTGCCACTGGAGCGGGGCGTCTGCGAGTTTGGGCTTGGAAACAAATGAAGAGAGGACATGCTTTCCACCCATCACTGTGAGTTACAGTGTCATGTGACATGTGGTACGCAGTACTGACTTTAAAATGTTACTGCAGTTCTCACAACCAGAGACTTTGTGTGTTGAAAGAATTTCCATTGGTCACCAAAAGAAAAGATTTGTACTCACTTATGCTATGGTTTCCTTTAGTCTCGTTTTAATACACAATTGTATTTTAAGGGTGTGGTTTCAAATACCAGTATTGCAGAAAAATAGGAAAAGGCTGTTTTTCCTTTTTCTCTAACACAGTGAAGTCAGCACCAGCCGCCCAAATCAGAGCTGTGGCCCCTAACAAACAGACAGACGGACTGCTTCTCCATATAGACTTTCTTGACAGGGCTTCATATTTGTATCAACCACACAGGTGCGGGGTGAGGGCTACAGAAGAGATAAAATATAGCATGAGCAAGATTTTTCTTATTAGCAGGGGGCCAATAAATGACAGTGTTTTGCATGTCCTGGCACTGCCACAATTTGAGTTTGACATCACCGGAAATTCGTGCCCCGCTGGACAGGAATGGTCGGTGACAGGAAGGGACCACCGTTTTTCCCCCTGTGGAGCCCAGCAGGTGCTGCGCAGGGAGGCGGGGTGAACACAGGTGTCCCTGGTGGCCTGTGCTACGCGGCTGACACAGGTGCCGCCACAGCCCCAGCCTGCCTGTCACAGGTGAACGACTCCAGGTGGCGGGCAGAGGGGCTTCCTTCTCTCTCTCTGGGAGGGTGCTGCCTCGAGTCAAAGATGTGGGCTCCCAGTCCCTTTTACTTTAGCTCAGACATCACAACACCATCACAAAGAACAGGCCCTCATTTACTCAGCATCCTCACGTCCACTAAAGAGACAAGCCACAAACTGAGCACAAAGGAAGGAAAACAATGTTTCAGAAACTGCCTCTCTCCCTAAAGCAGCTGGAATAGAAATGCCCAGAGTCTGCGCAGCAGTGTTCCCCCCAATGCTCTCGGAGAGGAAACCCGTTCCACCCTCCCGTCCACCAGGCAGGCATGGGCACTGAGGGTAATGGCTCTGCCTCACTGAACCCCGGAGCGGCCGATGAAATGCTCATGTCAGAGGACAGCACATTAAAGCATGCATTTCTTGACAACATTCCAGGCGTGAACAATGATTCTGAAAAATAGCCTTGTCTTACTGACCCGCTGAAACTCACATCAACCTTCAGTTCCAAATGGGACAGATTTTAGCTTGCTTTTAAGACTCTTCTAGCAGACGTAGATATTTATATATGACAAAGAGTGGACAAAACTATTTTTAAAAATATGTGAAATTTATTCTAAACCACTAACATACACTTCATGGACCAGTTCATGAGCTGAAAGAAATACTGCATGCTTTGGTTTTAAGAAAGAATATACTGTGGAAGAAAATGAGCTTAGAAAAAAAATCGAAATCAAACACGGAGTGCTAGGAAAGGTCTTTCTGTTAAAAAATAATAATCACTTCCACTCAGAGCCTGTGTTTTGATGAGACATTAAACTTGCTAACATTCATTAAAAAGAACAAAAAAACCAGAAGTACGTAAACATGCCACCAACCTATCTCAAAACAAGAGTTTAATTTAGGGCCTACAAATGGGCCTTGTTCTCTGTATTCTTCCGACGCACAAAGAAATTTCCAAAAATAAGCATCAGATGCTTTCTGGTCTGCTTTTTCTTCTAATCACAACGAGCAAACACTAGTGCACATGTTCACTCTCCCCGGAAACCCCAGAGAAACGCGTTCATCGAAGTCCAGATCTCCGGCGGACCTCTTCCCCGCGCCTCTCGAAGGGTCTCTGGGGCTGCGTCAGCTCCAGCGCACACACTGCTCGAGAGAAAGACACCCCGTTAGGAGGTTCGAGGGTCCGCAGGAATTCCAGAGGAAAACGCCAAGAGAACCCGACACACAGCCTTCAGAAAACGCATCTGGAGAGCTCATATCGCTGTTTGGGAGTGCC
This sequence comes from Tonatia bakeri, assembly GCA_004024845.1. Taxonomy (NCBI): domain Eukaryota; kingdom Metazoa; phylum Chordata; class Mammalia; order Chiroptera; family Phyllostomidae; genus Tonatia; species Tonatia bakeri. Next base: position 93,672 of record PVIA01003011.1, on the reverse strand, counting down.
CAGCGCTGTCACTGCACTGCATCGGACAGAAGAAAGTAACTCGAGGAAACAGCTGCGTCGGTAGGGTTTGGGCCGGTTTTGCATCGTCCAATCACAATGTGAGATGACAAGAGTGTCCGTGGGGTCAGCCCCCTCTCTCCAGACTTCTCTCATGTTTGTGACAATGTCTTGCTGACTGAATAATCGACAACGATGGTGTAATTGCACAGAGCCAGGCCCTAGCCCCATCACAGCCTTTCCCTGAGAACTCGATGGGGAGTCCAATGGCAACAAGAAGTAATTTCTAACAGATTTCAATGACACATATGGCAGCTTTGGCCTATTTCCTAAAACGTATTGTGAATTTCCTAGAAATTGCGTGGAAATGAGATTTACTTTACACTAAAATCATTCAGTTTTATAGAAGGTCTATGTGCAAACAACGATGCATTGTTTTATCATTTCAACAAACACTCAGTTAGGCGAACATATCGGGTCACCCAGGTCCTGTGACTGTTCTGTGACATGCTTTCAGCATTGTGCACCAGCACAGAAATTACTGGTGATGAAACTGTTGGTGATATCTAAAATATCAAAATCTCTATCAACTTCAGCTTACTGAAGCAAGATCCCCCAAAGTTACAGTGTTGGGGACTCGTAATCACCATTAGGTGGATAACATGAATTAATATTTAACTCATAAAATAGTATTTAGTTGTACAACCATGTTTCCTTAAATAAATTGATAACTTGATGGTAATTTTATCTGTGTATTTATTGTTTTGATTGGTCTTCACATTTCATAGATACTTGTCAATTTTAAAATGTATTGATTATGTAGAGTAGTTTAAATGTCCTTCCAAGTCCTGAGTTGGCCAGGCAGGAAGTGACATGATACCCCTCGGGCCGGCCTAGCCGTGGACGCGGCAGGTCTGCGTCCATCCCCCACACCCGTGTCAGCGGGACTGAGGGCTGGACGGTGTCCTCACACGTGTCTGTAGATCAATAGACTGGAATGTGCCGGGGCAAAGCTTTGTTGTTCCCTCATCTGAACAACTGGATGAGCTCACTATTTGAACCAGCTGCTAATCAGTGTACGTGTAGGTGGTACTGACCTCGCAGCCTCGGGAATGAAGCAGAAGGCCCGGCGTCCCAGTCCTGTGTGGGCCCCGCGCTGCGGGTACGCCTGGGCGGGGCTAGGAAGGACACGTGGGTGTGGGTGTCGTCACTACCACCGTGGAGGCCTCTGGGCCCAGGAAACACCCACAGGACACTAGAGAAAGGCAGGGATGATTGCACTGGCACCGGAGCAGAGCCCTTCGGGACACGGGAGAAGGGGCGTGGTCCTTGAGCGCAGGGAGTTACCTCCGCGGCCTTCCTGCACTTCTCGGGGCTCAGCCTTCTATGCAACAGACGCAGAGGCTTCCTGTCCTTTCTCCGGGGGTAGGCCAAGTCCCAGAGCCGGCGGCACCCTAGGCTTGATCTTTCCTTTAAGGAGTTCTCACAATGAGGACACATACTCTGGGTATTAATCATCCTTGTTTTAATACATCTAAGTATTCGATGCAAGGACGTCAGCTCCCAAGCAGAGCTGCGTGCTGACAGAAAAAGCAAGACCCCCACCAGGCCCCCAGGGAAGCGGCCTCAGAGTCAGGCCTGGGGAGGGGATGGAGGTCTCACTACAGAACAGTGAGGAAGCCGGTCATTGGCGGGGGGGGGGGGGGGGGGGGAAA
>PVIA01003011.1:0-91860 GCA_004024845.1 Tonatia bakeri | reverse complement strand
CCCTCCCTTTCCATCCAGCACCAGCGTGTATCAAGTGCCTTCTGAATGTCACCAACCACCATGCCCTGGAGAAAGGGCGTGTATCCTCTGCCTCCACAAGACTGTGGTTTGGGATGAAATTTCACCAGAAAGCGAGGTGTCAGTTTCTACCAGGGACTGGTTACTGGAGACAGTTGATGCTGGACTTGGGGGCGGGGGTCGAGGGGAGTGGGGAGAGCAGGGTGTGGGAGATAGCACAGCCTCACTGATGGGCTGAGCCACTCAGGACCCCAAAGAAAGGCGTGTGGGGGCCTCAGAAACAAACACACCATCGTCTTGGTTTCCACCGTGACCTGCACTCCCCCCGACCCCCAGCAAACGCACTTTCATGCAAAAGGTGCCCCCTAGACACAGAAAAGCAGATGAAGAAAGTGGGTTACCCGGCTCTCACATGGAAAATACCTCGTAGGTGTTACTGACACAGAGTTCTATCTCGTGTATAGTTTCACTGTGTACTTACACAGCCGTGCGTATATTTGTCTCTTAGCATGTGACTGTGTGGTAACACGTACATAAATATAAATACACATATACACACGCTTTATCTCTGTATGACTGTGACTTTAACCTAGAATTACAATTAGTGATAAAATACGAGGATTCTTCTTACAAAGATATGTGCGTTTGCAATTTTGCTATTTTCTTTAAGCGCACGTTTCTCACATGCAGGTAAAATTCACCACACACATGAAGACAGAATCTGCTCGGGAAGCCTAATTCCTGTCTTCTGCCTCCGCAGAGAAGGTGTTGGCCCAGAGGAGGGGTGGACATGCACCTTTTCCAGTCGAGACGTGAGGTATGTCCACATCATCCCAGTGAGACTGGCCACACACAACGTGCCGGACACTGCTGCGTGGTCCCAGGGGGCGTGGCTTGCCTTTCGACTAGAAATTATAATTTCCCACATTTTGAGTTTTCTCATGTCAAAATACAATTTTGAAATCAAACCAAACAATTTAATGGCATGCTTAAAATGGATGGAATTACAGGGCAGATTTATGAAAAGAGAACGCTGTGCTACTGCAATCAATATTTTAAATTGTATCAAGTTTGTAGCCAAATGAATATAATCCAGCTATCACACTCACTGTGTACAGTTAATATGATTAGAAACAAGTCACCAGGGGTACTACGGTAATGCAGGAAGCTCGTGACCAAGGAGTCATTCAGTGCAGATGGAAACTAGTTAATGATACGATAAAGTGTTGGGAAGGAAAATTAGAACAATCAGCCCCAAATATCATGGGCACCGACACCAGATTTTAACCTTCCAACTTGCCCATTACGAGAGCGTGGAGAAGCTGCATTCCGCATCCGGATATCATGCATTATTCACCACAATAACATCCCATCAGCATCTTAGTGCCCGGCGGTTTCCATGTATGAATAATAATGTGTCATGAAGGACGGAAGCAGTTTCGCTGAACCGAATGCTCAGAACACTGACCGAAGTGAAGGTCTTGGAAGGACTCAGAATTGCTTGGTTTACGTGACAAACGAGAGCCACAGGCTCATAACGTCTCCTATCAACATGAGTTTTCCCGCACAAATGTTTCTAAACACACAGTGATGGAAACATCATCCTAACTTCCTAAGGGCTTTTCACACACACACCCTGATTCATTCCAGAGGGAATCTAACTAGTGGCCCCGATGTCTCACTGTGGTTACACCGCAGACATGCAGTCTCACCCACTGCCCATCACACCACTAATGCCGTTTAAATGCGTCCTGTGGGAACTGTTTTCCTTTGCAATCCATTTTGTGAATAAAGGACACCACACAATGCTGTGTTTTTCTCTACATCCTGATCACGAGGAAACTCGGTGAATACAAGGTGAGATTCAATCTTGGCAACAAGGTTGAGTTTTAACACTTTCGTCCATTTTTCACTCCACAGGTCCTGACCTCCATCCGTGGACATGCACACACAGACTCACAGGGCAGGGAAAGGTAGGGTTACGGCAGCAAGTACACGACCCGCAGAGTTCATTTTCGTATTGTTATTTATTAATTATCGTATTACTTTCCATAGGAACAACTGTAAACCTACTTTTGCCTACCCCTGCATGTATATATGGAAATATCATGCATAGATGTATTTTTTCATGTAGGATGATATATAAAATACTTATTATTTCATATATCCAGATGTGCATATGTATGGAAACATTCATATATACATACATGTACGTGTCCATATGTAGTTCCATATATACATATACAAATATGTTGGGTTTTTTACATATATAAAATAAAATATGGAGACATATTTTCCTGAATAAATCTTGTATCAGATCACATGATTCATGCTCAGGGAAATATGCTATTTTAGAGAAAAAAGTAGCCCCGGCTTGTTGGGCTCAGTGGATTGAGTGCCGGCCTGAAAACCAAAGGGTCACCAGTTCGATTCCCAGTCAGGGCACAAGCGTGGGTTGCAGGCCAGGTCCCCAGTGAGGGCCCGCTAGAGGCAACCACACACTGATGTTTCTCTTGCTCTCTTTCTTCCTCCCTTCCCCTCTCTAAAAATAAATAAATAAGTTTTAAAACTATTTTAAAAATAAAAACGTACACCATGCACAAGAACGACGTCTTTAGAGAAGGAGCAAAGGTGTGAATGAACAAACGTTCCCTCAGAGAACAATCACCGAACAAACAGTCGCCGTGCAGGAGAGGAGAGGAGCTGCCAGTGCAGGCACAGCTTCTGGTGTGATGTCGGGGTGATGTCGGGGTGATGTCGGTGTGATGTCGGTGTGATGTCGGGGTGATGTCGGGGTGATGTCGGTGTGATGTCGGTGTGATGTCGGGGTGATGTCGGGGTGATGTCGGGGTGATGTCGGGGTGATGTCGGGGTGATGTCGGTGTGATGTCGGGGTGATGTCGGTGTGATGACGGTGTGATGTCGGTGTGATGTCAGAGTGGCGTCTGCACACTGCTGCGCCGTCAGCTGCGCGGAAGCCCGATCGCCACACGTGAGCCTCACCAAGGATGCGTGCGGGATGGCCTGTGTCTCACGCTCCGGGCCAGAACTGCAGCAGACACCTGGTCCACTCAAAAATGCCCCATTTTCAAGTGCAAGAACGTGATCTCAAACTAGATTCCTGATTCAGAGGCCTGTAATTTCCGTAATGATGGTGTCTGGGTACCTTTGTCTGCAGATGGGAGAAATGACATGATTTACCATCCGTGGCTTGTGAGAAAGAAATGGCACAGCAGATGCAGAATGCCGGGCTGGCCCACAGTGACAATGACTTGCTCTTCAACGGCTCTTGCTATTGTTACATGGAAAGGAGTCTTCGCCAAAGGAGGCAGAAACATACAATGGGGTGAATTTGGTCTATTCAATGAATGATTTGGGAAAATTGGACAGGTATGTACAAAAAAGAAAATGAGGCCGGACTACCTTTTTACACCACGCACAGGAATAAACTCGAAGTGGATTAAAAGACTTAAATGTTAAATTCAAAACCATAAAATTCCCAGAAGAAAACTCAGGCAGTAAAACTGCGGACACTGCTCATAGCAATATTTTTTTTTCCTGATATATCTCCTCAGGCAAGGGAAAGGAAAGAAAAAATAAACCACTGGGACTACATCAAACTAAAACGTTTTTGCACAGCTGAGGAAACCACCAATAAAGTGAAAAGATAACCCACCCCACATGAGAGAAGATATTCACCAATGATAAGGGGCTAATATCCAAAAATTTATGAAGAACTTATAAACTCAACACCAAAAAAACCCCACCAAAACCAAACAACCCAACTGAAACAGGGGCAAATGAGCTGAACAGACGCTTCCCAACGAGGACGCACACATGGCCGACAGGCACATGGAGAGATGCTCAACATCACTCATCATCAGGGTTGCAACTTAAAGCCACAACCAGACCTCACCTCAGACCTGCCAGAGTGGCCGTCATCAACTAACCAACCGACACCGAGTTCTGGAGAGGATTTAGAGAGAAGGGAGCCCGCATGCACCCTTGCGGGGAATGCAGACGGGTGCGGCCACTGTGGGAAGCAGTATGGAGATTCCTGGAAACATTAACCATGAAACAGCGTATGGCCCCTTCTCTGAGACCCGGAGCTTCGCATGGCACTCCACCGCTCAGGCGTCCTTCCTCTTCGGAGCCCAGCTTCTAGCGACCGGACACCGGGGCACGGTTTGAGTGCCACCTACACCAGGCTGCTGAGAGCACGACAAAAAGAGGGTGATCCAAGTATAAACATGGCCAGGATTGACAGATATAACTATTTTCACATCGTTCTCCTGCCGACAATAACCTAAAGCCCACTCAAAAGCCACAAGTCATGCTTACCATCCCTTCAGAATGACAGAGATAAGAAGATTAACTAGAAAGAACTAAGCAAAGGAAGTCATACAAACAAAGAAACATGGTGGAAGTTCTCTGAAATCATCAACTTGACTTGAAAACTCAGGATAATTCTAGATTGCACTTGCGAGTCATTCAAGCGTCTCTACAGTTTCTTCAAGAAGGCTGTATGTAGAGTTCATGCACTGACTGCCGAGATCTGTGATCAGACATGTAGAGATTTATTCCCCAGTTTTCTCCTTTTTTACATGATCCAAGACTCAGCTTGCTACTCTGCAAAAGGATGGGAATAACTCCCTACATAGCAGGAACTAATGAAGGGTAATTACTGCTACGACTGTGCTCCGTGAACTAAGATTTTTTCCCCTTAGCTCCCAGATGTGGATTCCATCCCGATGGTTTGGTTCCCACAAGCTTCCTTCTCCAAGGGCTGCAGAGGGGTGGGGAGCTCCACCACCCACATCCAGGGCCACCTCCCACATCACAAGCCGAGGGTCCGCCCGCACCATGCATGAGGCAGTGTTGTGGAAACTTACCCTTGGCAATGCATAAATATGGAAATAAGACTTCATCCAAAGTTTTCATTTAATGTTTAATCAACCATATATAACTTCCTACCTGGCTTTCCCGTGGATAATTTAATACTTGCACAGGTAACGTTGGGTTTGCTTCTGAATGCACCCACCCACCATTTCCACAACACATTCCCACGCTCAATAAAACCACATATACGTTGTCCCTCCCATAATGCGGGAGAAGGAGTTACACTTCAAGTAAAAAATGTGCACGTATATTGGAGTGACAAGTTAAGGTCTGGGTTACACCAAGCCAGACACCAAAACTTTCTCTGAGTCACATGTTCTCTTCCTGCAAATGACAGCAGGTCACTGGGACTTCAAGCCATGATAGGGATGCAAGAACCTTTTCAGCAGCATGAAGAATTATTTTGCAATTTCCATGTAGAAATACTGCTGAATTAAGGAAAATACGAACAGCTTGGAAACATGTACTGATATCACCCAACCAGTTTCAGAATCCATTAGTTAGATAAATGTTATCTCAAAAAAAATAGCTCCACAGAACTGCCTCCCTGCCCCCAAAAGCACTTGGGTGCCACTTCCTGAGTGTTTCCATAGCAACTTAACTTTAAAATCTCATGCTATGCAATGTAACGTTTTAGATACTAAACTTTTCTCCTATTCCACAGAACCTGCCCTGTTGAATCCGTAAAGTAGTATGTAAATAAAACTCAGCTCCTCACTGAAATTCCCAGGTAATCATGGCTGTTCCTGCAGGGTCCCGTGAACCTCTTGCTACTCAGAAAAAGAGGTTAGTCCACTTAACCCCATAGGGATCTGTGTTTTAGAAGAGGACATTTCTTCAGAGGAAGAGCCACAGCAGCCATGGGTGAATCTCAAGCAGAAGGGTTGTGCTGGTGTGATCAGGGGCATCACGTCCCCCGCTGACACCGGACCAGACCCGGGCATGCTCCAGCAGGGAGGCATGGGAACTAAACAGCGCGGGTCACTAACTAAAGAGCAGCCCCTGGGGTCCTCAAACCTGTGTCCTGGGCCCCCTCTCCACAGGCCACCCCTGCGGCCCCAGGGGTGGGCATGGCCATGGAAAGCACAGGCAATCCTATTTGCTTGCCTGTTTCAGGTATTTTTAAAGAACCAATGGGAATAAAGTGTCTCAAAAGGCACGATATAAAATTTAAAAAACAAATTTTAAATACTGCATAGCACAGCGACTCTGATGTCATCACTCCTCTCACTGCCATCACTCTCTCCCTTCCTGTCCCTCTGCCTTCCTTTTTTAGGGGCAACAATGACAACTTCCAGCTACTTCCATCTTCCCTTTGTCGAAGTAAAACACTGCGACCCTTGCCACCTCCCAGTGTGCTGAGGCGCTCACAGAAAGCAGCACAAGGTTGTGTGGGCGTGTGGTGGCCCGAGACCAACTTTCATTGTGCCAGCCGCCACTAGGGAACCAGTTGTGACTCTGGCTGATCACACAGCAGATGCCACTGGAATCGTCACCACTGTGGCTGGTCACAATCCCAGGGGGATGTCAGTGAGCAAAGCATGCCTGTTACTCGATCCGTACCCAGCACACTCTGACGGGTTAGTGAGTGTTTAAAATTCACGTTCTACAGCAACTCAGGAGGAGTTAAAAGATGGAAAACTCCCCTAAAGCGGACTGTACCTAAATCAGAATGTTTTACATCTGCACAGGATGTGGACTGCCGGACCACTGACCTCCTCCTGGTTTAACAAACCGGCAGAACCAAAAAAGAAGGCATCAGGATGGTTACAACCAAGCTTGCTTTCAGTGAAGCACGAATACAGAAGGGAGACTCAGCCCATCGCTTTCACCTCATATGGGGTCTGGCACAAATAACGCCCTTCTTTTATTACAACACCTTTTATTACACAGTCAGAAGCATGTCATTCTGTAACATAACAATATCAGACTCAAGCACAGCCTATGACATTTCAGGTGGAATGTACACATTAAAACTATACATTATTACACTCATCCTGTTGTCCTACCGATCGTACTCAAGCAGACCCTGTATTTAATCAACTATCTACCGTGTCCTACGTGTCAGCTTACCCGTGGGTAATTTAGCACTCATACAGATGATACTGTGTTTGCCTCTGTATGTGTCCATCAAGCTTTTCCAGAGCATGTTCCTTAGTTTGATGCAAACCACATGCATTCTGTTCCTTCCATAATCTTTTCCTTGGATTCATAACGTCATCCCTTCGGTCTTTCCTTAACTTGAAAAGCGCATGGTGCCACTTCTGTGACTAACGTTTCACATCGACAATTAATTTATTCAGACTCGTTTCTGACGATCCTGTCTAGCAATCATCTGGGGAACCCGGTAATTGGTTTTGTCTCGCCGTATCCATTCTCATTCCACCACTGTGTCTGTGAAATGCATTTTTGCCGCTCTGTCCAATAAACTTACCTTAAGTGATGTCTTGATAGAGTGTGGCATGTGGGTGGGAAGCGGAGGAGGCCAATATTCTGTGAAGCCATCATAATAGTTTCTGGTTTGTGCAGGACCGGTTGAACCCTGGGTTCTTAGGAGGTTTCATCCACATACGTAAGTTCCTTCATAGTCCCACTCTCGTGCCTCCAGTTTTAAATGTTGACTCTTTGGACCCTGGCTGGTGTAGCTCAGTGGATTGAGCACGGGCTGCGAACCAGGCATCGCAGGTTCGATTCCCAGTCAGGGCACATGTCTAGGTTGCAGGCCATGTCCCCAGCAACCACACATTGATGTTTCTCTCTCTCTCTCTCTCTCCCCCCCTCCCTTCCCTCTCTAAAAATAAATAAATAAAATCTTTAAAAAAATGTTGACTCTTTGGGAAACGAGTAGAGATGAACCATGACCCCTAAGTGGCCCTGACCTCAGTGTACTTCCGCCCTGGTAAAACGTGTGCTGGTGCCTAGTGCAGACTGAACAGCATCACTCACACACACACACACACACACACACACACGAGGGGTCAGTGATGGTCGTGTCCCCCTAGTGAAGGCCACAAAGGCTTGGACTTCATGGAGGAGCAACAAGTCTCCCTAGCGTCTGAACCCAGCGAACCGCAGTGACGACGGGGTGCTTGTCCACCCGGAGGACCACACTCCTGACTCTGCCCGCACATCTGGGTGCCGGGCTCCAGATATCAGCCACAGCAGCGATGGGGACCTTGACCTATTTATCCGCCACCCTGCGTGGTGAGAATCACCGCGGTGGAATGTGGGCTACACACAGGGAACTGCGGTGAGAAGCCTTCCCAGAGCAGAGGCGTGCGGAGCTGGTGGAGGTGGTGGCGTGGTTGGGGGTGGGGGTGTGAGAGAGAGGGTGTGAGAGAGAAAAAATAAAGGGGGGGAGGGACTAGAAGAGCTTAGATACAAATGAAGCTCTATACAGTAAAAAAAAGAGTTCTTATTTGAGTTATACTTTTGAAATGTCAATAGAATCTCACCATGTTAAAAAAAAAAAGAGGAAAAGTACATTTCAAGCAAAGGAAATCTCACCAATCAAGGCAGATGCACGTGTGCATGGGCACACTCACACACTCACACACACACTCACACACACACGCACACACAAGAAATGGGGAGCTACGGGCAATGTCTCCAGATGGCTAGCTGTCTTGGAGCAAGGAGAGCAATGGATTCTCTCCCTGTTACATCTAGTGGCATCTCAAAGGGCCAGGTAAGCAGGCAGAGATGGGAACCAGGTGACAGAGGAAGACGGGTAAGAACTTTGCCATGGGCACACGCCAGCCACCCTGAGATAAAGCTCATGGTTGTTCAGCAGGGAGGTAGAGAGTTGAAAGGCTGAATGATACACTAAGTGTTGATTTGTGGGAAAGCGTCATTGAGTCTTTGAGACTTCTAAGCGAATATGGCTATAAGAAGAAAAGTTGCAAGACTAAGCTTCTTGTTAAAGGGATGGAATGATTTTTACAGGAACCGTATAACCTCGCCCCACTTGAAATCCTCTGGGAGTGAAAGACGCTTTGGTTAACGATGGCCCCATGGAAACCATCCCAAACACGGCAGGCTTCTTAGTCTCAAAGACAGTCCTCCACACGTGGTGTGTGTCTGTGTGTACCAAGTAAAAGGAATCTCATCACACAGTGACAATTCATGCTTATGCATGTTTGCCCAACGAAATAACACATCAGACGTGATGGCAGTGCTTGGAATAATACTCACAGAACTTCCCAAAGACAAAAGCCAGCAAGGGGAATAATTACTATTTTAATACACTTACTAGAAATGACCAGGTAGATAGCCTATATTTAAGAAACAATCAGTGTTTCCAAGAGAAATAATGTCATTATAATAGACTATTGTCACAGGGTAATAGGCTTTCACTGCCACATAAGTGCTAACGCCAAGTCGTTTATGGGAAACGCAAGTGGAGGGCAGTCGAAGGGTTTGTTTTGAAACCAGGAGAACTGAGCACAGTGCCCTATTCATGACCCTCGGGATCCTGTGGCTCCTGAAGACAGATCCCTCATTCCTTCCCCTTTTAAAACTTGCATAACTGTGCAAATGGAAGAAAAACCTTCTAGAAACCAACACTTGTCCACCTAGGAAAAGCAGGAGGCCGGGGAGAAGCAGCAGTGTCTTGGGGTCTAAAGCATCGGTGGCCATATGAAGGGGAGACAGCACCGAGGGGAGAGCCCCTCACCCCCTCTGTCTTTCCATCCTCTGAGCAGCCTCTTCCAGCCCCGTGTCTGTTCACCCCCCCATGGCCCCATAGCCAATGCCTCTTGGGAGGCACAATGCTTACTGTGCTCACAGAGACACCAGGTCCCCATGGGCAGGAAGCCCTCTCAACCTCCATAACATGCACGCAAGACAAGCACGGCCCACAGAGCACCAAGAAGCCCACCACTGGGAGGGCGCACCCACGGGCTCCCGCTGACCCTCTGATTCCAACGCCGGGGTGTCTGAAGGACAGGGAGAGTGCGAACTCGAAACCACTTGGCCGGTCCCCAGAAGCACATTAACATTCTCGTGCTTCCCGGTCCTTAGCAGACTAATCATCAGCAAATCTCCAAGTCCGTGCACTGGGAATGCCCTCATCCTCAGAGACACAGTGGTATCAATAGTTTAATTTACAAAGGCAATTAAAGAAAATATCTGTGCTAGCAAAGGTTTAACTCCCATGCCACTCACAGAATTGGAAAACTTCGAACTGATCTGCATTTATTTTTGTAACCGAAATCGATTTCAGGCCCAACATTTGCTCGGTCACTCACCTTCCGAGCGGCAGAGGAGGACGACTCTCCCTCTGTCTTAACTCTGAGACCCAGTGAGCACAGGGATGCAAAAGGGGCCGGAGGGCCTCTTCCCAACTCTGGGACGCTGGGGTAAGCAGAGAGGCACTCAGAAATTGTTTCTAATTTGCAGAGACCTGTTCACTTGGCACAGACTCGGGGCACGGGAGATGAGCTGACTACTTGTCAGCACATCCGTAAACTTTTCTCCCGGGATTCCTGGGAAGGTTGCTCCCAATCCCCCGAGGCTGTATTTAGCTCAGAAAACAAGTGAGGGGTCTCCTTACAGCACCTGCATCTCAGGGGTGCTGATGACCCACGTCACTCGGAGTCACTGGCTCACCGTTTTTGCCTGATTGACAGAGAAACTGCCGTCAAGGACATTTGTTTTAATCACATCTGCAGCTTCACAGAAAACGAATCTAACTCCAGTGGGATGGTTTTTGTCCCCAAAAGGTTTTTTGTTTTTTGTTTTTTTTTTCACTCAAGTTTGACAATCTGAACCGGTGCTTAGCCCTCCTCCTGAATAATTTCACCTTAATCTACAGATAAACATTATTCACAGCCTTCATGTACTTGCGCTGTGACATTTAATATCTTTTTCTTTTCCTCAAACAACTGAAACACAGAGATAATGACAAATGCGACGCTTGTGGGCATAAAAGATATATTCCGAATTTTAACACTCTCACTGTATTCAGCTCGGTATCATAAAATGGATATTAATTATGTGAGATTCAAAAACAGCATGGTGGGATTTTTGGTTTGTGTGGTATAACTAACATATACTTCAGCTTTTTTTAAACACAATTAAATGAAGTTGCATTTTCAACACGGCAGGTTACTCCGTAAGTCACGGATGCAGGGCTTGTTTAAATGTACCCGACATGGTGCCATCGTCATGGACATGCAACCCCCAGGCCAATGTCACGGAGGGAAAAGACGGACCGTGTGCCTCTGTGTTTCTGTTCACATCAGTGGGAATGACCCCTCCGACCCCAATGAGCCACCTTCTCCTGCCAGTGCACGGAAATGAGGCAGCATAGCCCGAGTGTCGGCTGCCCGTGGAAGGGTGCAACAGTTTTCCCACAGCCACTTGATGGAATTGTGCGTTTGGAATCCAAGGCTGGGATCTTGATGGATCCACCTCCTGTCCCCACCAGGTCTCCCTTCGCAGATCCCCACCTGCACACTCTAGTCTTCCCCAATTGTCGCAGCGTCCTTTCAACAGCATCCTTGTTATTCACGATAAAAACAGCCGCCCTTCACTGAGTGCCTGCGAATGACAGTGTGGGGCCCCTGCTGTGTGCCCAGCAGTCTGCCCGCAGCGTCCTCTCTGACGCTCAGAGCTCTGTAAACGGCGTGACAGGCGGTCTGCACAGTGGAAGGGCAGGGGCCGCCCAGTCCGCCTGACCCAAAGCCACCTGCGACACCGCACCTTCACGTTCGCTGTCAGAGGAGTGTGAGGTGGCACCCGGACTCCTGGTGCGTCGTCGGAGAAGGGGTCAGACAGTCGCAGGGGGTCTGGGAGCAGAGGCCCTCCCGGCTGTAGGGTCGGGGTCTAGTCCAGGGACTTGGCTGTACCGGCGCTGTGCCGACACCACCTGCACCCCTGTGCACCCCCATGCGCCCCAGGCAGGGCGCCCCTGTTGTCCCGCATGCAGCATTGACGGAGGGGACCACACAGCTGCTCACACAGCAAACAGACTCCCAGGTCTCAGGCTGAGCCACTGCTCTGGGAGCAAAGCTGCCGGAAACCCACGCCTCTGCAGGCCCAGCAGGTTCACTAGGAGGGGGCATCCCTGGGAACTACTCACAACGTCCCCCCCCCACCAACTCCGCTGCTCTTACTCCTCTAAACACCTGTGGGCCCTGGCTCGTTCCCCTGTGCCCTTGTGTCTCCAGTACATTCCAGCACAACGGCAAACCCTCCTCCGATGCTCAGTACCAGGCAGGGACTGCGCTGGGAGACGCTGGCGTTTGTTGGGGGCGGGGGGCAGGGACAGGAACGAGTCTGCAGCCTAAGATGAAGGGCCCTGCTGGGGGCTCAGACCCAGGAGGGGGTGGGTGGCACATGAGGACAGAGGTGGGGCCACAGAGCCATTCGCTCTCGTGGGGACAGTTTCGAGCATCAATCAGCAACTCGGCAGTGGTTAATTCCTACCAGGGCCATCGGGGACGGCTTTGGAGAGGGTACTGTGGTCATGAGGAAACACGGGAGCTGCTGAGGGGAACTTCTCTGGGCAGAGGGGATGCAGGACCTAGGTCACCGGGCCCTGAGCCATCCAAGGCTCCATGGAAAGGGCTGCTTGTTTAATTGGAGAGCAAGATATTAGCAGGCAAGTTTACTGAGCATAGAGAATGTGTCAAATTTCCATGCTGAGCATGTTACCTGCATTACCCTGAGTCTTCTTCATAACAAAGCTTCGATAGCTGCCGCAAGCATCCCCATCTTGCTGACAAGGAATTCAAGCAGAGAGGAACTGCCTGTTTGGGCAGGCTCTCCCAACCCGGACCCCCAGGCCACTGAACACTCACTCTGCAGTGGCCCACACACCCACTAGGGTGGGGCGGGGTTGCCAGGCGCTGAGCAGCTCAGAGCTCCTTCCTCACACAGTCTAGGTTCAGGTCGCTGCTCTGGAAAGTTCTACTATGACTTCACTGAGGAAATTCCTGGCCCCTGCTGGTCAAAATCCCTACTTAAAAATTATTGAACTGGAATGGGAGTAAGGGGGTGAAAACTGTACTTGAACATTCATTTAAATAAAAATAAAAAAATTATTGAACTGACCCTCTGGTTCAATAGGTTTACATGAAAAAAAATTCAGAGGGAAAATGTATAATCCTTCCTAACTCTTACTGGATTTAACTATGTATGTGAGTTTTCCTATGTCCCTCACTACAAGCATAGAATGGAAACCCCCTAGATTTAGCAATCTGCAACAGAGGGGTTATTATGGAAAGCCAAATGTTAGATTCCAAGTGAAGGGTAAGGTTATCATGGCAATAAATAGTTATAGGGAATCCTAAGGCATAGCTGATACTAAGTGCAGTGAGTGTTACAATAGCAGGAGCTCACTCAGCACCTGGTGGGAGAAAGGCAAGCTCACACACACTGTCGAAACCAATGCCTGGCTCACAGTGACCACTGGGGTCCTGCCACACAGCATCCTAGGAACCGATGTCCCAACCGGCTAACGGGAACTTTCTGACCCCTGCGAAGGTCATTCATGCAGACGGGGCACGGGGCTGTATGGATCCCTGGCACCCAAGGAACGCTGCAGAGCCTTGCTGGGTGTGGAACCTCCACCCCACAGCAGTCCCGACTGTTCCCCACCTCCTCAGGGACCCTAAGAGTTTGTCTTTGGGCCCCCAGAGTTTAGGAAGATAGCTCCGGGATGCAATATCACAGTTGGCCAGTAGGTGCCACCATCAGCCACACGATTTTAAAATTTGAGTCAGAGACTTTCTAAATGAATTATTTTTGTTTCTTGTTTATGCAAATGACATTAAGCAATGATTACTTTTATAGACATCTAATTTGTACAGATAAAACAAGGATGAGTTAAAGGTCAGACTCAGACCTGTAGTTCCAGAGAAGAGAAGGCTTTGAATGGGGTAGAAAGAAAGGAAGAAAAAGCGGGAAAAGGTAGGAAGGGAAACCTCAACATACTAAGCTCACCAGGCACTGGGGTCCGAAACGAGGTAAGGATTTTAACGGATTTTAAAAGCACATTAGCTATGGGAGACAACCGTAAGTTAAGACACATGGTCGGTAATAGGCGTACGTGTTAACAATAGTATGAAAAACTGCCAGGAGAAAGGAGTAGGTGAATGCCTGCGGATCCTTCAGGATCTTCACAGAAGGGGAACTGGGGCTGCATCGTGAAGGACTGGCAGGGGAGTGGTGGGGAAGAGCAGCCACAGTGGGAAGAGAAGCAGCGTTGGCCAAAGGGAGGCAGGACGGACTGGCCCTGTTGGAGACCTGTGTGGGGAGGGGCTGGGTGGTGGGAAGGAAAAGGCATCTGGGGGAAACTGAAATTTCTTACATTCTGACAAAGAAAGTTATATGTTGGCCTGGGGGCTATCAGGGAACTCAGAGCCAGCTATTTTTAAAGAAGATTCCTGTGGACGCAGCACGAGGGGCAAACTCGAGGAGGTGGGGCTCGAGTCCAGGACAGCAGGTGGCCCAGCACCTGTTGCCTGGTGACGAAGGGGGCGGAGCGAGGAGCTGCAGGTGAGAAACCCCTGGAAAGCAGGCAAGGAGAGGAGAGGCAGGGTGGTCGCAGGCAGCAGGGATACAGAGAGCTGGCCCTTGGAGAGGACCGAACACACTCAATTAGATAGAAAGAGGAGCCCGTGGCAACACTGTTCACTACAAGTGAACGAAGACCTAAAACCAGTTATTTTGGGAGCAGGGTTGGGGGGCGGGTGAGGCTTGCCTGTGTGGGATTGCCCACACCTGTGACCCGCCCAGGCACCCATGCCCAGGGCACTGGGACATGGGAGATGCTCAGGCTGGAAGAGAGCGCCTGAAACTCACCCCCATGCAAACCTACTCCAGATTCTGCACATGCACAACCTGGTTTTCAAGGGAATAAAAATTTAATAAACACATATGAGTTTATGTTGAACAGTAGAAATACTATTCCTCCCAGCGGACCCTGTGCAGGCCTGCGTCGGCCCAAACAGCGACTCTCCACCTCCGACCTCGGCACCTCGGCACCTCGGCGTGGGCTGATGTAAATGTCACCCGTTTTCTTTTGTCTTTTTCTTATCTTTTCTTTCCTCTCTTTCCTTCCTTCCTTCCTTCCTTCCTTCCTTCCTTCCTTCCTTCCTTCCTTCCTTCCTTCCTTCCTTCCTTCCTTTCTTTTTTTTTTTGGAGTTTGCATCACAAACTGTGAGTACAAACCCGGAATATATCATTCATTTCCTGAGAATTCAGTAAGCGCCCCAGGTACCAGCCTCCTGGCTGACCCGGAGAAGGAGAACTGTGGCAGGGGGCGGGACTTGCGGCAGGTTCAAATCCAGAAGGGGCCCTGGGGCAGGAAGGAGGAGAAGAGACGGACTGGAACCTCAGAGTCTCCGGTCTCCGGGGTTCAGTGCAGGTCTAACCAGGCTCCTTGGCACGTGGGGATTGCAGAGATTGTTCATGGTGAGTCGATTTCGGCATTCATTTACCTTGAGGTATTAGATAGGTTAATTAACTACCATGACTCATTTTTCAAATTATAACACAGAAGCCTCATTTTCCTTACCTCCGCCTCTCAGACCTTAATTAACACATCCTCCCAACGCACCATTTCCGCGGGCTGTGTCCGCCCCGCCTGCGACAGCGCAGCCTCCCTGGCGGGGCCGGTAGCTCAGGCAGTGCTGTCCTCCTGGCCAGTGGGCCCCCAGTCCAAGTCCCCCCAGGTGCGTTCAGGGAGGGGGCGGGCACTCCCAGATAAGGCAGACAGGTACCGTGAATCATGCCTGTGCTAATTGTCGCAGTGAAAATATTTAGACACAGTGCGGTTTGAACTTGAACTTTATGAATAAATGTTGATTAGTATGCAGCGCAAGCAGTACACTCTGCTTTTGTTGTTACTCTTAAAGAGGCGGTCATCATCACATGATGTTTTGAAACGCTACCACGGTGGGCTGGCTCTCCCACGCACTTTCTTCCATCCCGCGGCCCAGAAATCACGTGGTGTCCACCCGGGGAGAGCCGCATGCAGGTCCCGAACCGCGCAGGATGCGCGTCTGGACCCTGGCAGTGTCCAGCCCGCAGGTGAGAGAGGCAGGCACCACCGCCGCTGAGACAGGCGCAGGGCAGAACCGATTCTGCGCGCAGACCCTGCCTTGATGAGCGTGGAAGGAAAATCCTCGCATCAGAGATCGCTGGTTTCTACGCAGCCTCTTCTCTCCGAGCCGCCCCCGCCCTTCCCAGGAGAGACAGGAATGGGCGGGGCTCTCGAAGATGGGCGTGTGGGGAAGAGGATGGTCTGGGACTGGAGGGGGAGAACTACCTGGAGCTTCCTTGAGCAGCCTCGCCTCTGAGAGAGCCCAGGGCGTTCTTGTTCACACTGCAAAGCAGACAGGAGAGAGAGAGAGGTGTCCCAGAGCCGCCACAGCATGGGTCCTGGAGCAGTGGGAGGCATCCAGAAGCTCCGCCCTCTCTTCCTTCTGACCGCAGGCCCTGACGCACCGCAGGCCACACACCTGAGGCCCTGGGCAGGAAGGGCAAGGTGGATGCAGTTACCATGAAGGTGTGTGGTGGCTTTGCTGCTAATAATAGTGAAAATAAATGCAAATGGAGGGAATTACGTTTAAAGGAAGAAAACATACAGCTTTTTCCAACGTTTTTGCTGGGGTGTCCAACCTGCAACCCATAGGCCACACGCATCCCAGGATGGCTATGAACGCGGCCCAACACAAAATCGTCAACTTACTTAACACATGATGAGATTTCTGTGTGTGTGATTACGTGTCGCCATGTATTTAATGTGTGGCCCAAGACAACTCTTCTTGCAGTGTGGCCGGACATGCCAAAAGGTCAGACACTCCTGCTCACAGTTTGCTTTTGTGCCGTTTCCCCCTTGTCCAGCCCTTTAAGTCATTCCGGGTCCCTCCGGGTTTTAGTCACCGGCTCACTGAACCAGTAGGGTCAGAGTGCCGGTCTGTGCCGGTCACCGTGCTAATCTGATTGTTCGTAAAACGTTTAAAGTGCCTCAAACCTGCAGTCCCGAAGTGAGGACAGGCGGAGAGTGAGTGACCGACGTAAGCCCTGGGAGAGTTAAGCACAGCGCGAAGCAGGAGCCGGACAAGCAAGGACCCTGCGGGAGGCACTCGGTGCGATGGGACCAGTGGTCTCGCCCTTGCCCCTGAGTTGGCAAATGTCTCGCCGTCCCACCTGTCCACTGCCCACTGCCGCCAGGAGCGTGGGGAGTGCATCTTCGTGAGTAATCAGCCGGGCTCCGACAGGCCTGGACTGCAGACCCACCGCAGATGCGGTAGATCACTGCGCCTGCGCAGGGAGCAGTGTGGATGAGGGACATTAATTCTGGGAGGCAACCTCCCCGTACCCCTCCTCTGAACACCACTCTTTCAGCTCCAGGTCACACTCACAACAGATGAGCTGCTCCCGGCTTCCACCACCTGCCGCCTGAGTTCAGTGCTAACCCAGAGAAGCTGCCCCAGGAGCCCAGAGTTCCCATTTGAATGGGACACCTTCTGCTGTTCCTGCTCTGTCCCCAACACCAACCCTTCCTGCTGTCTCAGCACCTACCACTGAAGCTCTCCACTCGTGCACATCACCAGCTTTGTTTTCCAAATGTAGCGTTTGCAGCAAAGCAGACCCGTCCACGACAAACTGTTTCCAGCTAGGACTCCAACCCGCACAGGCTTTCGGAACACTCATGCTCCAGTGATCTTCGAGCCTCCTGGGCTCGGGCCCTCACCTGCCTCCTTCAGGTTTCTGACCTCTCCTTCCACTCCCCTGCCTCAGTTTCCCACCTCCAAGTCTGTGAGTCCTTTGAAAGCCAAGTGTTATCATCCCACCTGCTCCTGTCTTCTGCTAGTGCAAGGAAGGAAACTTCGTCCCGATCTGCCGTCTAATACAATAGCCACCTGACTGCAGTCCCCCAGCTACTTAGATGCTCACTCCTCCACGCAAGTGTTGGATGCCGATGGAAGATACAAGAAACGCAATAACGTCTGCAGTGAGTGTAGACAAGCAAGGAGACACGCTTCACAATGACACCCAAGTGTCATTTCGCATTTAGCTCATCTTACACATTTAGCTTCTCATCTACAAAAACAAAAAAGCCACTGACATTTAGGAGGACAGTCCTAAAGCCCAGAGAAATCCTAAATAAACGAAGGAACCGCAGTCCATTTGGTTCTGGGAGCTGCCCCATGTCCTAAAGAATGGGCATTGCCTCGTCCCAGTTTCAGCTCCAGGGTCAGAGGGGAAGTGGCGGCTTTCTGTTGAACACGTCGGTTAATAGGAAGTACTATTACTCAGATGCACTTGGACCTGAAACTTCATGGAAACACTGCTCCATTCTCTTTGCATGCATGCAAGGGTCAGCGCCATTAGCAGGCTCCCTGCCCAATGACAGAGTAAACTTCTAAACACCCATGTTTTCAGTGCAGAGCTCTGACCCCACTTGGGCCTGGGTAAAGAATTGTTACTTACAATCACCATGACTAATATAAATAGATACTGTGTATAAGTGCCTGGTATCTGCCAGTCTCCATCAGCGCAAACACTTAAAAATGGAAACACTGCCTCTCACACGGAGCAACTTGCCCAGAGGAAAGAGAAACACGTCCTTGTAACAGAAGCTCTGTTAGCACCCTGGCCTCTCACCGTCCACATTGACATTTTTCCTTCAATCATTCACACCACCGGGAGGGCTCCTGCGTGGAAGGGCTTCCGCTTCCTGCGGAAAGAGCATTGTGAAGTAACAGACATTATGACCTTTGTCACTGAGCACATATAAAAATAGTGATCAGAGCCTTTACTCCCCTTGCAAGAGCAGGTATAATGCATGGCATTGACAGAATTCTACCAAAAAGGAAAGTTACCAATGCACACTTCCATACTCACTAATGTGTCATTTTCCTTAAGCCTTTAAAAATATTAGAAACATCATCACAGACCTGTTTTACTTCTGGAACCCCTTAGCTTCCACAGGAAGGGACCATCCTTTGTCCATCATTTTTATTCCTAAACAATAGCAAATCCCTAGCACGTGTCGGGTGCTCAGTCCATGCTGAGCAAATGAGTGAACAAATGAAACAGCACAGGGTGAAATAATGTGCCACAGGCAAGAGAAAGGTCAGTTACAAATCATGCAAGCATTACACGGAAATACAACTCAGGGATTTAAAAAACTAATCCTCTATTTCAGAATCTAAATTTGAAGACCAAAACTAGAAAACATCCTCACCATAGGATTATAATAAATGTGTCCTCTGCCTCCAATCCTGGGTACTCTTTGGAGATGCTAATGAAAAATGTATTTCTGAAACTATACATATGATTATGAAGGTGTTTTTTTCTCCCTGAAATCATAGAAAAACCCTGGAAGACATACTGGAGTGATGGGAAGCAGAGGGACATAGTTTTCAATCAACAGGTGACTTGACCGGGCCCCACCTGCAGCCCGCTGCATTAGGGATGCGAACAGGTGCCACTCGTGGGGCCTTCTCGGAGTGTGGGGTATAGGTGGGCCTCAGAGAACTGCAGGTCAGGGCCCAGACGCCACGATGAAGGGCATCCTGCAGTAGAGTGAGTCACACAACTACCTTGGGTTCCTAGAACATTTAAAAGTTATGCTTATACTATACTGTAATCCACTCAGCGTGCTGAGTGTGAGGTAGACAGGAACCTTAATTGTGAAAGTACTTTATTGCTAAAAGTTGCTCGCCATCCCCCGAGCCCCCAGTGAGCCCATTTCCTTGCTGTCAGAGGGTCCTGCTGGGGGCTGGGGGCTGCTGACGGACCCCAGGGAAGGAGCGGGCTGGGGCGGATGAGACAGCAGTGAGGTCTGCCCATCGGCCGACCATCCCTTTCACAAGCGACTTCTCTGTCGCCCACGATGTGGTTTGGTCACGCTTTACCCGCAGAAGAACTTCTTTCAACCTGGAGTCAGTCCTCTCAAACCCTGACGCTGTTTCATCCACGACGTTTATGGAATATTCCAAGTCCTCTGTTGTCATTGCAGTGACCTTCACAGCACCATAACTGGGAGTCAATTCCATCTCAAGAAACCACTCTGTTTGTGCATCCACAAGAGGTGACAGCTCCTCCATTTGAGTTGGACGGGGAGGTTGCAGCCATTCAGTCCCACCTCCGGGCTCTGATTCTGGTTCTGGTGCCGTTTCCACCACATCTGCAGCAACCTCCCCACTGCAGCCTTGACCCCTGGAGGTCATCACGAGTGAGGGAAGCAGCTTCTGCCAAACTCCTGTTAATGTTGATATTCTGACCTGTTCCCATGAATCATGAATGTTCTTCATGGCATCTGGAATGATAAATCCTTTCCAGAAGGGTTTCAATCAACTTTGCCCAGATTTACGAGAAGAATTACTATATATGGCAGCTAGAACCTTATGAAATACATCTCTTAAGTACTAAGACCAAAACTTGCTCCTTAACCCATGGGCTGCAGTAGGGGTGTTGTGTTACAGGCATGGAAACAACATCCATCTCATTGTATATCTCCTTCAGAGCTCTTGGGTGACCAGGTGCATTGGCAATGAGTCATATTTTGAAAGGAACCCTTTACTGTTTCTTAGTCGTTGGTCTCAATAGCTGGCTTAGCTGCTCCGTAAACCATGTTGTAAACAGGTGTGCTGTCAGTGGGCGTTGTTGTCTGTTGTCCACTCACCGAGCACAGGCAGAGCAGGGCTGGCACACTTCTTAAAGGTCCTGGGATCCTAGGGATCCTGGGGATGGAATATGAGCGACTTCAGCGTAAAGCCACAGCTGCATTAGCTCCTCACCACAGAGTCAGCCTGTCCTTTGAAGCCTGTACTGACTTCTCTCCAGCAATCGAAGTCCCGGATGGCATCTTCTCCCAGTAGAAGGCTGATTGGCTACATGAGAAGTCTGTTGTTCAATGCAGCTACCTTCATGAGTTATCTCAGCTAGACCTTCTGGACGACTGGCTGTAGCTTCTCCCCCAGCCCTTCCTGCTCCCCCGGCACTGTGATGTTGTGGAGATGACTTATGTCCTTACACCTCACAAACCAACCTCCGCCAGCTTCAGACTCTCCTCCTGCAGCTTCCTCACCCCTCCGTCTTCCTGGAATCGAACCGACTCAGGGCCTTGCTTTGAGTTGGGCTTCGGCTTCAGGGAATGGTCCGGTTGGTATGATCTTCCATCCAGACCCCTAACACTTTCTCCACATCAGCAGTAAGGATGCTTCATTCTCTCATCACTTGTATGTTCACTCACGTGGCACTTCTGCTTTCCTGCCAGAGCTTTCTTTGTTTTCACAATGTAGCTCCCCGGTATAAGAGGCCTAGCTTTCAGCTTTCAACGTGCCTTCCTCAGGAAGCTCAATTATTGCTAGTTTTTAATTTAAAGTGAGAGACCTATGACTCTTCCCCTCATTTGAACACTACAGGCTGTTGTAGGGTTATTGCTTGGCCTAATTTCAATAGCTTTGTGCCTCAGGGAATAGGGGTCCTGAGGACAGGGAGAGAGACAAAGTGACAGCCAGTCAGAGGAACGAACGGTCAGAACACACACAGCACTAATCCGTCAAGTTTGCCATCTACTGGGTGGTACAAAAATATCTGTTTAGTTTTTTCCGTAAAATAAAAGGTGCGTTTTTAACTTTCACTAATAACTTTACTGACTTGGATATTTTAACCATGTCAGCTCTCTCCCACATAGTACAATGATGATTGTTCTCAATTAATCTCCAGCAAGAAACCCTGAAAACCACTTTTAACATGTTTGATCAGTCACAGCACCTTCTCCATACACTGCACAAATCTTTGTGTGTGTGTGTGTGTGTGTTTCACTTGCATTTTTACATTTTTTGAAATAATAAAGCATAATATGCCTAAACTGTTGCTCATTTTCTTCCATCTTCAATAATAAAATGGCTACACAAAAATTCACCCACTTGGATAATTTTTTAAATGTACACTGTAAGACAGCTGTCTCAATACAATCTAACGACATTGTTTCAAGTGAAGTTAAAGACAGCTAAGTACTCCTAGAGCCATCGTATGAAAAAACAAAACAAAACTAACAAACCTCTTTGGCCAACCCAATATTTTAGGCATGGATCCTGGCACCCCCAAACAAGTATAATAGCCTCATCAAAGATCACTGACCACAGATCACTCTAACAAATACAACAATAACGGGAAAGTTGCAAATACTGAGAGAACTGCCAAAATGTGACACAGGGACAGTAAGTGAGCAGATGCTGTAGGAAAAAATGGGCCAGTAGAGGTGCCCGACCTGACTCGCCACACACCTTCAATCTGTAAGAAGCACAGTGTCTCGGAAGTGCGATGAGCACAGTGAAACAGACCGAGGCGTGCCTGCCTGATTGGAAAACCAAGACATACACGTATGAAAAGGGTTGTAGCAATAAAACATGTGAGTAGTCGAATATGGGGACTGAGGGGAAGGGAGTCAATGGTGGTTTTCAGGTAAATGTGATTTTCCAGAAGGACTGGACTTTGGCCTCTGCCCATTGGGAACTGTTTGCCGACACTCCACAATGGCGTCTTCAGATCTGGCTTCGGCTCAGAGACTCTTCCTCACAGTCTCCTTCCCCCTGCGATCTCCATGACTCCAAATAAAAGCCCAACTTTAATTGCTTCTATCTCCTGAATTACCTTTTGCTAGGGCTGCTTCAAGCAACATGGAACCCAGAGGGTGCCCCTCGCTGTGCCCACGGGGAGGAAGGAGTTGGCCACCTCCTGAACACCTTGGAGACACCTGGAGTTACCCTGCGCTTCCTCTGATGTGCTCCTGTTTACTGCTCATAATAACCTTACTGAGCAGAAATTAATAGATGCATTATGCATAAATGCTAACTGGATTTCAAAGTTAGTTAACTTTCTCCAAGTAGCTCAGCTTTTAACTCAAAGCTCTTTCCACGTTGCTTAAAGTCTCACCAAGAGAACATTAGAAACGTAGAATAGGAAAGCACCTTAAATGTCATGTTGTCCAAGGTCAGCAAATACACAGGAAATGGGATGACTAGATATAAAAACAAGTGAACTCCCCTCTGCTCTGTGCTCAGAGATCTTAACCTATACTTCGGAATCTGCTACCCGCTGAGACAACTTGAGAGGTGATGCTACGTTGCCATGCTAGGACTAAGTATCAATGCGCTGACAGCACAATCTGCTCTCCGGGCAGGACTACCCCACACCACCACACTGCATATCATAATTGCAGGGATTACGATAATGTCTCCCTAACCAAAAATACCTCGGGGTGCTGTATTACTTGTGCTAGTATTTCTACCACCAGAGACTCACTCCTGAGGTTCACAAACTAATAGCTTATTAAATATACATGTACTGGAGAAGAGGAAGACCTCAAGAACTCCTGTTGCTTTTCAGTGCTTCCATAATTCTTTCCTGACATTTTGATTGATTAGAGCAAAAAAGAGAAGGAAGTTTATATAAAGAGAAGAAACAAAAATTCTTCACCTAACCCCCCCCCCATCTCTGTAGGTTCAAATCTTTGGTGTCTGTCAAATCCCAGGGAACATGAGCTTCCCCTCTCCCTGAAGGAGTCTCTAGGCCTCAGGCAGAGGGTTGGCTATCTCCCATATCCCTTAATTTTTATCCTGTCCTATTTACTCATCCAGAATAGGACATTGGTTCTCTCACTGCCGACTGCTGTGCCTTGGGCTTGTATACAAAGTGCACCCAGTCAGTACCTGTTGAATGAATGGTAATGTAAAAACTGAGCAGGGAAAGTGGTGACCCTTGTACGTGGGGCCCACAGAGACTCAGGAAGCCTTGGCATACAGCCCCTCAGCTGGCTGCTCTCTGGGGCATGAAGGGGAAGTTCAAGGGCTAAGGAAGGGGAAGCTGTGGCAGGAAAGATGCAATTGTGGTGCATCTGAGAAGGTCCTAGCATGCGGGCAAAGCTGATTGCATGCACGTACAATGCTTCAGAATTTTATCCTTTGGAGGAAAAACGAGTGCGTGCAGTGTTTATGTAATCCATGACAGTCATCTACAAGTTCTAAGTTCTATTTTTTCCACCAAATGTGAATCATGTTCTGCTATATATGGCACTGAAAAAAATGCATTAATTGTAGCCACCTGGTAATTTCAAGTAGCACTCTAAGGTTGCATTTCCTACTAAAACTAGCATTTTGGGTCTCGGTGTTTGTGTGTTTACCTAAACGTTCCCAAGCATCAGTGGAGAGGCCTTTGATTGAATCATTTATTGCAGAGAAGATCAATGGGAAGAGACTGAGGCCCTTCCCAAAGGAAATTAACAGATCTGAATATGGATGCTGAAGCTCTCACCCACTCCTTTTATTTTGGAAACTTATTTACTCAGCATAATGCCATCTTTTTGCTCATAATCGCTTCAATCAGCACTCTTTGCTGCTTCAAGGTCAGGACCAACTGCTGAGAGGGCCTTGCAACTGAACCAGCAACCACAGGGGTGGCTGGGGGGGGGCACAAAATTAAGGGACCCATATTGCTTTTTCTGTGTCTCCGTTTCACAGCATCCCTTCTGCACAACGCCTTAGATCCGAAAAACAAGTAGCAGTGACTCGTTATTTGTCTAGACTCTGAAGATTTAATGATAATGATAGCAATACTTTTTAAAGATTCTGATTGACAGGCTTTCTCGGTGACGCCCTAGGCCATCTCCCAGGCACATTCGCCGACTCACAGGGGTTTCTGAGGTGCAGGGCCATTCCCAGAAGCCTTATGGGCTTTGTGTGCAGAGCTACACGTACCTATCGGGGCACGTGGCTGGGGGGTGTCTAGTTAGCTCTGCAACCTCAATGGATGTTGAGTGCCCTGGGAACTCTTAAACCTCAGTAAGTGGAGAGATCCCACTGACCTTTAAAATAAGAAAAAAACCTTTCATATAATACCTAGTATGTTCCATGAATTTTAGGAGAAAAGTTATATTAGGTAATGGAAATGCAAACCAATATATATATATACATGCATGTGTGTATGTATATATATATCAGCCATATATACACATGCATATACGTATGTGTATATATAGTTTCACAAGAAGACACTATTAAGTATTAAAATTATCACTAAAAATAATCACTATGTCTGATAAGTAAGGTGTTATTATTATTATTACACAAGTGTGCTGTCTATATATTGTGGTAACAGCACTTGTCATTATTGTGCTGAATAAAACAGTCGAGATTTTTTAGAATTAAAAGCATGAATCCTGAATCACTAAAGTGCCAGCATTTTTTGAGGCAGATGTCACTTG
This sequence comes from Tonatia bakeri, assembly GCA_004024845.1. Classification (NCBI taxonomy): domain Eukaryota; kingdom Metazoa; phylum Chordata; class Mammalia; order Chiroptera; family Phyllostomidae; genus Tonatia; species Tonatia bakeri. The sequence continues at coordinate 66,710 of PVIA01003011.1, read as the reverse complement.
ACCCATGCACAGGCGCCCACACGCACGCCAGGCACACCGTGATCTTTCCTATGTTTTGCGTTCCTGCTGCTTCCACAAAGAATTTGGATCGACCGATAGCATGCATGTGCAATAAGCAACAAGTGTGAATGGCAGGTAATTCTGAAGTAACATCCCCATCAGCAACGTTTTGAGGCAGCCAGATGGTCTTGGATTTTGACTCATCGATCGGTAGTGATCGGGTTTCCACTGTGCGCTGGCTCTCTTTCAGCAGACATGGATTCTGAGTTGAAACAGCAATGGTCCTGCTTTACGAGTGGCTCCACACCCTCCCCTCACTTCTCTGTGTTCCCAGAATGAGGGACTTGACCAACCCCTGGGGACCCTCCAGTACCCAGACAAAGAAGTGTCTATTATAAGATCCTTTCCCTACTTTTAAATTAAATTATTTGCCTTTTTATTATTATGAGGTAGTGGTTCTTTCTACTCTGAACACAAGCCCCTCGTGAGACAAATAATCTGCCGACATTTCCGCCCATTCCGTGGGTTGTCTTTGCACTTCCTTGATGGCGCCCTTCAAAGGACAATTTTATTCTGGTTTCCATGCAGTCTAATGCATCCACTGTTTTCTTGTGCTTTGATGAAAACACCTCTCCTCTTTCTCACTGACTGTCCCGGGAAGCCCACTCTCCTTTCAGTCAATGTCCATCCCAGGCCTCGGTCACCGCCTTACAGCCTCCGGCTCCTTCCCCACCCCACCTCCTCCGCTCGTTTCCGGCCCTGCTCACCGCAGCCATGTGTACATCTTCTTCCTCTCTGGACCTCCACCTCCTCCTCCTTGGCCATGACTGCTCCATCAGAGTCCGCCTGTGTCGAACAGCCCTTCCTCAACGACTCCCTCTCTCCTCGGGCGAATGACGCAGACGGCAGCTGCTCCATTTCCTCAGTTTCCATTCAACTCTACACCCAGTGGCATGCCCACAACTGCACCAAATTTCTCTTAAAGATAATGCCAAGGGCACTACTGCCCCGCCCTGCCTGCTCCTTCAAGTCACTCTCTCCAGTTCTTCTGCCCTTGCTAGTCCCCACTTGTTAAACATCGTTGAGGCTTCCCTCCTTGATTCCTTCCCTCTCTTGCTGGCTCTCGGGGGGGAAGGCAATGCACTCCCGCAGCCCACCCCAGGGTCTGCACCCTTAGGTGGCACTTCGAAAGCCCGGTCTCAGACACCCAGTGCCTGTTTCGTCTCCAGGATCGGGGCTGGGATCAGCTCAGATGGCACCTGACTCCCAAACGCCCTTCTTTTCCTCTCCTGAGCTCAGATTTCTGGAGAATGACACCAGCAGTCCCCCGTGTGGCTAGGCAAGCATCCTGTTACGACTTTTAAAAGTAGTTTTATCAAGATTAACGCACTATGAAATTCCTCCCTAGAGTATGCACAATTACTGTGTTTGTTTGTTTGTTTGTTTGTTTGTTTTGCATATTTACAGAGAGGGCCAGCCTCCGTCCGCCATAATCCAGCCCTGGAGCGTTTTGGGCACCTGGGAAAGAAAGCTCGTCCCCTTGACCGTCACTCACGCTCTCTGTCTCCCCTCCCCCACTCCCGGGGCCCCCATCCATCTCGCCTCCCTGGAGATTTACTCTCCCTCCTGACATTTAATCTGTCTCTGGATCTAACCTGCATGCCTCCTCAGTGCGTCTTAAATCTATCTACTTCCTCGGTTCACTTTTCCTTTTGTCATTACCTGTGTTACTATAACTTTCTCTTACCTGGGAACACCATAAATTCTTTCTCTCCAATCTATTGTTGCCAGAATAATTCTTCTAAGAGTAAACCACTCAGCGCGGTTGGGATGCTCCCCGCGGCCTTCACGGCCAACGCAGACACCCCTGCGACACCCCAGGCCCCCCAGCGTGAGGACCCTGGGGCCTCCCGACCTCATCACTCGGCATCCTCACGCCATCGCAGCACAGCCGCCTTTAACCATTCACCCCAGCGTGACCTCTCCTTTCTAAACCCCTGCACACTCCTGCTTGTCGGCGAAGGAAACCTGCTATGTTTACACCGTGAAACGCTGCTTGTCCCCGCAAGCTCGCTGGGGCATTGCCTTTCCTGAATGTCCGATGCTGTCCGCTCTCGCTCGCCTCTGGCACACCCGGAATCAACGTCCACCGACCAATACAACCCGAACTCCACATACTTTCGCATCGGTATCTCCTCTGTCCCGAGAGCACTCCGGTGGCAGGATCTTCCCTTATGTGCAAGGGCTCGAAAGACCCCTTGCACATACCATCCACTTAATAGTTTACATACATATTAAAGTCAACGACAGCTCAGGCCTAGCAGATGTGGCGGTGAACCTGGGGGCCGCCTGACTCCATCGGAGCACAGCCCGCACCCCCACACATGTGAGCAAAGGTGTCCAAGGGCAGAAGCAGCGCGGAGGGGCCTGGACAGCCCTGTGGACGCGCCTGACAGTGAGAGTGCGGTTTGGTGTCTGGTGAGGACGAAGGAGGAGAGGACACCAGCAGATATTATCAAGAAAAATAAAAACACCATTTGACATTGTCAAGTGACATCTTATGAACAGAGGTAACAGAGACTTAAAAGTTGTCTAAATCATATATTTACTCAACATGGGTGGCCTTCTCAATCACACTTATCCTTCTAGTTCTAATTTCTTTTAGCTGAACACATTGGAGAGCTGGTTTCAATGCCTACACTTCCCCAGGGAATGAAATTCGTGTTGCGTGAGTCTCACAAACTGACTTTGTGTTCATTTAATACCTAATTCCAATAAATTGCTTCGTTTGTTTTAAGTATGACAAAAGTTATAGAAGACTGGGGAATATAAATTTTGTATAGAATGCCTAAAATATAAAAGTCTAAAGGATTTTTTCTTATATGTACTGAACTATGATTTATTTGTTCTAGACCTGTAACAGGTACCAGGAAAGGATCTTACTTTGGGGGGGAGGGGAGAGAGAGAGAAACTAATAACAATTACTTTAAAATATGCCTACCTCTCAGTCATTTAAAAAGTATGCTTTTCTTTACTCTGCTAGACAGAACTTTCTATGTGGCCTTTGCACATGTGAATTTTTATGGGCAGCATCATCATAATACCATTTGCTAAAGTTAAAATAATCTTTTCTAATACTATTACTGCATTAGATTAATTTTAGTTTTTACTCCAAGAGCACCACAGTGGGGATGAGGGGTCGCAATAATCTGCGGCTGAAGAAGTCACTGTATCAGTAAGAGAAACTGTCTTGTAGTTTGAAAAAGCCAATGACTGACTCTCAGACAGATAACAAAGACTCGACGTGTTATTTCCATGCAGTGGCTGCAACGTAACGCTCGCCTTCTCCATGCTGTTTCATGTCACAGAACATTCTGAAGGGGTGGCCTGTCATCCCTGAAATGGCGGGTCTGCCTCTGTGTCCATGTGTGCACATGCACATGCACACACACATGCACAGACATGCAAACACACTCACTTTCCCATTTGGCACACCTGTCATGGGACACTGGCATCCTGCAAAGCACAATTAAATATCGCCCAACAACCACACATATATAAATGTAGGTACAGGTCACATGTATTGAAATGCAGGCTGATACCTTAAAGTCAAAATCTGCAGAACATTTGCTTCATCCTGGTTTTCCCTCCATGACCTGATCTTACCTGATTCTCACACACGAAGAAGGAACCCATTATTTAGAAAAGGTGAAACACCCGCAGACACAACAAGACCCCTGACTTAGCATCAGTACGGAAACAGCACACGCTGTCGCTGAGGAGAGAGAACCTCCTCAGGCTCCTCGTGATTCACGGCAGGAACAGCAGGCACTCACGCTGCAATAGTTACTTCGTTTTCTTGGTGCCCGTAATGTCTGAAGTGAACTGGTGGCTTCTACTAGTACATACGCAGGGTCAGAATGAGTTTTCTTCCCACTGACAACGTATGAGACGGTCACATGGAAAAGAATGCTGCTCATTACGCCCGCCTTCGAACCCAGGAGCGACCACCACATCCGATGGCTCTCCAGTGTCTGTTTCTGTGTCGTTGTGAACCCGACGGCGTCGAGCGCACTCTGGTCTTTACAGGGGCGCCCGCCCTCCCTGCCCCCCCCTGCCGTGTGCATGCCTACTCCCTTCACGTGGGAAGAGAGCACCCCGACCCAGATGAGAGCCTTCGTTCAGCAGCTGCTTGGGCCTTTCAAAAGCACCGTTCAGCAACCATAGTGCATTTTTGTGGATTTCAGGGCATTTGATCCTTTTTTCCTACCACAGCCCTGGTTTGTTAGAAAGGGGTATAACTCAGGCAGAGCCCGCTGGAAGGAGGCTACGTGTCGGGGAAGGGTGCTGAGCTTCCCCTCTCTCCACCTCCACTTGCTGGCCCTGCGCACGGCACTTTGGGGCTTTACCGAGACTCCGTCTGGAGGCAGGGGCTGATTAAGTCGTTGGCCATCGGTGATGGATTCCACCTGCAGCTCCTCCTCCCTCCCCTGAGGCTGGGGGTTGAGACTCTTTCCCACTTAATTTTAACTAAACTCAATCATGAGCTTGGAAGAAAAATCATTATGGAGGGCTTTAATCTTCCTGTGCAGATAATTTGAAAATTCTCTCAAAAAAATTGTTTCTGTCAGTTTATATTTACACAGGAAATCCCTGAGATGTAGCAGAGCCTCCACAGCTAAATTGAGAAGACTGGCATTATGTCATATTAAGTCCTTAAGGGCTGACACCTTAATGGCACAGAGCCTCTAGAGGGAGCATCAATAACCACTCTCCGGCTCCCAAGCAATTCGGAGGGGCTAGCCTCCTGTCACCCGAAAATGCAGAGTCTCTGACCCAGGTTGCAGATGCCACTGGCACCATTTCACCTCAAATGAAAAGCTTCCCGCAAAAATTCAATTTACTCAGCTTTCTTGAAATCCCCCCACTTTGCTGATGCTCAGTCCCGCTGCAAATATTGGAAATACCCAGTCGTCTGCTGGGTTCCTCGGGACTGGTTCCCAAACTGATAGCATGGGTAGACTGCTGTCCTTTAAGCCTGTCTCCCGCAGATCGAAGCTCCCTGACTTCCCTCCTCCGAGGGAGCCTGCCCTGCGGCTTTTTCGTGCCTCTTTTAAAGCCGTCTGTTTTTTAAGACACCCCTTCTCATATCCACTTCACCAGAGACATTCTTACCCCCACAAGATGAGGATGGTTATGTTTACAATTAAGTACGTAGAAGGCCAGAGAAGCTACGTTGTTTTCCCAATGATACATTCCCTTCTCAGTAGTTGACTGTGGATTTAAAACAAAACTCCAATGATTTTTTCCCTTTACCGGATTCGTAAAGAAACACATATAAATAAGATAGAACTGTCGACATTAAAGCAATCATTTCGAAGCCAGTCTTCCAAATCACTTCTGTTTAGTGTTTAGAAACCGAAGGGAAGGAATGAAAAGAGAAAGATTTACAGTCCAACACCACAGAGTCCTTTCTGTTTCATCCCCTCGTTACTATAAATTCATCATCAACAGAGAGTCCTTGTTTTGGGGGCTTTCTCATCACTTAATAAGGAACATGCTGAGTAGTACAGAGATTTCGGATGTTGGACTTCTACTATTAATCAAGTCTCCGAAAACTCCTGTTGCTAAACTGTTTTTATGAAAAATGCACCATCCAGAACCCAAGGTTTTGATGGCAAGTTGAGACAGGAAAAGGAGCCCTGAGACCACCAGGGTGCACGTGACTTTCACTTTCATCGTTCCTTGACCACTGTGGGAGCTGGAGAGTGCTGACACCCCTTTTCCAACCGTTCCCACAGCCTGGCACTTCGGGGCTGTCAAGGACTGCGCAAACTAATGAGCACTCGCCACTCATCAATCTGCTTCTGCAAAATGAACTGCCTGCTGTTTATGTCTTGTCATCCAAGGGCGTCTGATTAAAATTCCCCTCTTTGCATAGATGACCAATACTTAACTATCTGAAAGGCAGCCCCACAGTGCAAACCTAAATGGACCCTAGTGAAGACCTTCCAGGGAGCTATCTGCAGGTGGCAAGGATGTGAGGCCAACACGCCTTCTTCCCAGGCCAAGCTCTGACATAAAATCTCTACTTGTGCATGAGCAAACTGCAGGCAAGTTCCCACGGCAGCCGCAACTGGGCTTTCTTCATCGGCACTGCATTTTGCACCACCTCATGCTCCACTCTATTATGCTCACAAGCCAGCGTGGCTACAGAACGATGGTGTTCAGGGAAGGTTCACGTTGGAACGCCTCAACTGACGGGTACATCAATCTTCAGAGATAGTGCTGCCTCTTTTACAGGAAGCTGTGTTATGCTGGAGGCTTGGACAACTGCAGAAGGGTGTTTCCTATAAGTGGCCTAATATCTTCTTCCAGTGTAGATGAGAAATTTTTAGATGAAAAATTATTGCAATTGCTATGGCTTTCAGAAACGGTAACTGGCAAGAAGGAAAGGAGGAAGGAAGGAAGGAAGGAAGGAAGGAAGGAAGGAAGGAAGGAAGGAAGGGAGGAAAGAAGGGAGGGAGGGAGGGAGGAGGGAAAATAAGCAGTTACTAAGGTCAGAGAGAGAGATGCACACTCTCACTTGGAATACAGAACCACTTATGCGCTGTGATGTTACTACCTACACATCTGTGCACCTGCCTCCCTCCCACCTGTTGATGTCATCTCTGTGCAAAAACTCTGTGTGAAAATCCAGTACTCCCCAAGCTCAGCAGCAAAGCACAACCTTTCATATTGCCCAAGCAGCCTTATACTTACATGGTCAGGAGTGAACTATGACCATATCGCAGTTTCCAGCATTAAAACAGCAATAGTTTATCTGGCCAGAGTTTTGGTCATAGCATGTAATCTACTATCTTAAATTGTTTTCTACAGACTTTTATTTGGGCTGTTGGTCAATCAGATTATTGTTAAGTATAAGCATTTTTTAACATCAGAAGGAAAGAAGGGGACAGTGGGAGAGATTTGCTGCTAGACAACTTACTTCACTGTGAAGGACCAGCTGCGGCAACTTTGGTGATTTCTAAGTTATATCTGAATCTTAATGCCCTTATGTGTATATATAGACATATACATCTATATATGTACCTGTATATAGACATACATACTTATGAACCGAATAAGCATATTCAGAGTTTGAGCCTGAATAATTGGTACTTTTTAAGATGGCTTTAGTGGATTAATCTTTCTACAAGGTTTAATTTGTCTTTTTTCATGTTTTTGTCTTCTTAATTCTACATTCCCTTCATTTCCTCCTTCCCGCCCTCCCTTCCTTCTTTCCTGAGAAACTCCGCCCAGATATTCAGATTCACAGCGAGTCCCAACCCCCTTCTTCCCTCCACGGGGCCATGCTCCGTGGTCTGCCTGCACATCTTGAACATTCTCCTTCCTGTCTGTACCCAGAAGCGCTTTAAAGACTCGAGTGAGGGCGCACATGAGAATCGTGAAAGAACACGTGGGCACCCAAGTCATCTGACAACACACCAGCCCACTGATTCTCACTTTGAAAATATGATTTCCCCTTGGAACACAGGACATTAATTAATATTTTGGAATCGAAAAGTGACCTGCTTTCTTCCACGAAAGCCCAATATTGTTTCACCAAAATGAATTATTAAACACAGGCTTCACTTGAAATTTGAGTTACAGTACAAAGCAATTTACATCTTTTTTTTTAATTGAATTGAATTTATTGAGGTGACATTGGAGCAAAGCAACTCTCTCACTTGAGCCACCCATGAGATGAAGCTTTGGCATTTGTCTAGCGCCATCTAGTGCCCATGTCCCGCAGAAGCAGGAGCCCCAGTCCCTTAATGGGAAGCCCCATATTGTGGTTTAAGTAGTGGGCCCCAGAATATGTCTGAAGAGAAAGAGAAATTAGACCAAATGAAACTGGAAAACCCAAGTGGTGATAAACGAAAGTAGCGATGAGAAACTAAGATAAACACACACATGCACAGAAACACCCAAACGGCCATAAATTTAGAGATGAGGAACCTCTACGAAACAGTGTTTTTGTTGTATATATAAATATTCAGACACACACACAAGTACATCCGCAAATAATTGACTAAATGTCATTTTAAACTATCTGTTGATCAAAGTAAAGCTTTTTTAAGATCCAAAGAAAAACGTACTTCATTAACAGGGCACCTTATTTGTGTATCTCCCTTTGACTAAGATTTTATTATTATTATACTATAGAGTAAAAAGCTAAAATTTTGGTAAAAGAAAAAAAGCATCGATGCAAACCCCTGAGGAAAGTAGCACATAGTATAACGGCTGTAATAAGAAGTTCGGCGCATTCAGCTCGGCGTGAACAATGGCAACGTCAGGGCAGGAGTGAAGGGCTGTAGCCTCTCCTCCCACGGGTGACACCACAAATGCCACTCAGCGTGTTGGCCACTTTCTACCCTCAGTCTTCCCACCGCCTCTTCCCATGATATAATTTCACCCTCCCTGACAGCATAATTCATAGGCTGCCATCATTTCTCCTTCACAGGAGCGTTGCGTTCAGATGAAACACAATTTACTTCGAATCTATAAAAAATGTCTGTGCAAGGATTCATACCTCTCCGAAACACATGAAAAAATTGTCAAAGAAATATAAGTGGCCTGTTTTTGTCAAGATCTTTATTTCATACAGACTTGAAACTCTTTTTATAATGTCTATGCTTCTTTTTTTTCCAACTAGATTTCTTCAGACTACACATAAACATAAATAAATTGGCATATTTTGATGCCTCCTCAATTCTAACTGCACAAAATTGCTTATTCCTGTGTCCCTTTTCTTAAACTTTTCAAACCAGTGGATAATTGGCTGTTTGGCAAAGCACGATGAAACGTCTTGTGCTTGGAGCGCATATATTAGTTAATTCCCTTCCTGTGCTAATTTCTAAGACAGCAGTTGTGGCCCCTCCCTGCGTGCTGATGGCACCCACTCCCACTGCAGCCATTTCTCAGCTTTATGGGAGTGTGTTTTCCTCTCTCATGTCCAAATTAGTTCAAGCAATAGAATGTAAGAGGAAGAAGCTATTAGCAGCCCTGTAGGAAAGCATGAACAAAAGGCAAAGAACAAATTACTTTGAGGGGGCTAGCTCCGTCCTAATTTGCATGCAAAAAAAAACATGCTCAACCATTATGTAAACGTATGACAAATAAAAATATTAAACATAAAACACAGGGTAAAAAGATCAAAGAGGCTCACAGAAATGAAATAAAAGCTCTCCTCTCTGTTGGAAGGTTAATTTGAACAGCTCTGTTTCAAAATGACTGTGCTCGAATTTCCGTTGGGAGAGGATTAAGTCTGCTCCTTATCATCCTCTTACTCCTCACGGAATATACCAGACACTCAGAGGCTGGTCTGCTGATGACGCCCTCGAATGAGAGGGAGGAAAATTGCAGTGAAATCCACTGGGTGGACACAGAAAGACCACCCACTGGTATACGGTATTCTGACCCTAAGAAATAGAAAATACATTGCATTTAAAGATCCCATCTTAATGAAAACTCAAATAAACCAGGTTCCTTTGCATTTTGGTTCATGATGAGGAAGTACAGGACAAAAAGGAATCAGCGGAACTGTCAAGAACATTTAAATGTCCTTGTCAGAGAGGACGAGGGACCGGCTCAGGGTCCCCACGGTCCGAGGGGCGGATGCGCGCTGTGAGTCTCCGTCCAAAGACCCGGTGGCTCAGACCCACAAACCTGCATGCACATCTGCCCTCTGTGCTCCAGGCAGAACGCGTGAGCAACTGAACTGTCCTGTCCAACACGGCTGCGTGAGCAAGGAACATAGATACTACAGTGTTTGCTTGAAAAAGCAACCACTTCCATCAGGATAGATACAACCCGGACTCACCTGCACCCACGTACCCCTGTCCACACCCCCAAATGCTGCCCCTCGAGCTACAGGCACACCACTGACTTTCTGGGGGTTCAAATCCCTATGATATGCCACCGTGGTCCGAGGACATTACCACCTGTTTTTAAGTGTTTCTCTGGGTTTCCTCCGAAGTGGATTCCGGGAAGATTATTCGAGAGTGAGTAGTTTATTTTGTTGGTGATGCAAAGAAACACTAGGAAGGAAAGGAAGGTGACCCGAGGAGAGACAAGGGGAGAGAAGGTGGTTACCAGCGTCTGTGATTAAACACGGAACCATGGGGAGTGAGAGCTCCGTCTCACGGCCCCCTGGGTGGGGCACTGGGCTCAGGCCCCCAGCATCCCACTGGAGGGTAAGTTCTCCTACTTCCCAGAAAGATATGTAGGAGAATGGCGTGGGAACGCGATTTCTTGAGAATACCATTGTACTAACACGTTATATATCTTTTGTTACTTCCCAAGGAATTAGCTGAACAACGGTCAGACCCCTGACTCAGCCAAGGAGACTCACAGTGCCCTTCCCGTCATACGTCAGGGAAGCTGAGAGGAGGGCTGGAGGGAACATTCCTGCTGTGTGCCAGGTCTCCTGGTCTGTGTCGTCTGAAGCGGCACATTTCAGACAGCACACTGTCCTTGCCCCCAGGGAGCAGCCACCGGGAAGGCGCTGGTTTTAAGGTCCTCCCTTGCACTGATACCACCCACCAGAATCTGAGAGGCAGGACAGAGGTGTGCGTACACACACACCTGAAAGATGACAACTGAGGCACGACTGGACACGCAGCAGGGCACGCTCCGGGCAGAGGGGGTGGTCACCGCAGGGAGGGCTCTTCGGTGTGGAACAAGCCACAGAGCATGTGCTGCTGGCGGCCTAGGGCGCAGGAAAGCACGAGGTGCGTCGGGACTCGAGAGCAGACTCAAGCGTGACGGCGTGGGCCCCAAGCAAGGTCGGTAAACAAGAGGGTAACACGCTGTGCACACTTCGGTGGCAACGTGGGGAATGCACCAACGGGAGGAGAAAACACAGGAGGGGGAATCGGTCACAAGGCCACTGTCAGAGTCCGTGAAAGGGCGGAGGAACTCAACCAGCGGGGCTGCTGCCAGAAGAGAATAAAGGAGACATATTCGAGAAATACTCCTGAACAGAAACGGTGGGACTTGGAAGGCACTTAGAGTTGGAGGAGAGGGAGGAGAAAGGGGGGAAAGGAGCAGCTGGGGTCCCTGGTGGGACTTGACCGACTGAACTGGGGCCCTGGGAAGGGGCAGCTTTGGGGCACCTTCTGAGAGGATGACAGAAACTGACATGGTATCAGCAATGTGCAGTTTTGCTTCACGGCCAACAGGAGGCAGAAGTGCTCCCCTGGAGGCCGCTTACGAGGAAGTTATGCAGTGTCCAGGGGAGTCTGTAGAACAAGAAGAACGTGGAAGGGAAGACTGGACCTACAGGAGCCACATCGTTTAAGGGACTAGAGAGGACAACCTGAGACCCAGTGGCCAGGAGATGCCAGGAGGATCGTCAGACCTAAGTGGCGTGGCACTTGAAAGAGAGCGGGGTTCCCCGGGCTGCCTGCCGCTGAGCACAGGTTTCGGAGCTGGGGACACGGATCTGCAACCACCCAGTGTCCTCAGCACTCTGCCTCTCAGTTCACGAACTCCCCAAATCTGAACTCCTTTCTGCTTGTTGTTCGGGCTCATTACTTCCGGTTAGGAAGCAGTATTATACCTGAAACCATTTCCTGACTGATTAATTTTGGCCTTCAAATTAACTCCCTACCTTTCTGTTGGACTTACTAGCTTCAGCAGGGGTGATCCTGTTAGCGTGGCGGGAGGGCTTCTGCTGTGTCCCGTCGGAAGACACTGCCCCGTCCCAGGCACCCAGTGAGGTCCTCATTCAGGAGGGACTGAAGGGAACCCGCCCCTGGCAGTTCGGGAAGATCTGTATTCAGGGAAGTGTTCCCCAAGGGACGGGAAAAGGACAGGTGAGCTTTGGGGGTTTCTGGAACTCACTGATGCACCGCACACTACTCAGCCGCAGCAGAGACTCCAAGTCACGGGAAATCGGGGACCCTCGGGCCACAGGAGCCAGGGTGTCCCTTCAGACAGAGGGAGTGTGGGAATCCCATCTTGTTCCTTAAACACGCCTGGTGAGTCCATGACGTGGCTCAGAAAGAGTGGCTCCTGTGGCCTGGCTGACCCCAAGGATTCTCCAGTACAGAAAACCTGCCTTTAAATGCGCCTCTTCCCTTCCCGTCCTCTGAACCACGCTGGTTAAACAGACACAGCCCACCATCTGCACTGGGCTTTAGATCCGATGCTGACTTTGAAGAGCTCTGGGGTGAGAACTGGAAAAGGGGCCGGGAAGGCACTTTCCTGTCGCACCAGAGGCAGCCACCATGCTGTGGCGTCTAGGAACACGGCCCACACTTGCGCGGGAAGACAACGCTAAACAAAGCTTGTGCCGTCACCCGAGTTGTCGCTTTGTGGCATTTCCTTCCTGTCAGCAGAACTCAGTTTCCGTTTTTTTGTTGCCCTTGTCACCAGGGGCATTTCTCCTCCACTGTGGTAGAAGGCAGTGGACACCGACAGTGAGCCCGAAATCCACGTCCTCGTGGTCCCTGAGACTGAGGCTCACACCTCCCTTCTCTTTCCGCCCATCCAGACCCTGCAGTTACTGCTGGGTCGGCTCCTACTGTCTTCCCCGAGGGCAAGCCAGCCCCTGCGGCCCACCTCAGTCTCACTGCAGGACGGCAGCCCCAGCGTTTAGAGTCTGCACACAGTCACATTCCAGTGGCTGGATGTTGCAATTTCTCCCGCATGCTCTGTGCACGCCGTGCTGCACATGGCCACTCATTACAATGCTTCTCACTGAGTCACCAACGTCCGAGTGTCTCGACGAACTCACGGCCTGGCTGACAGCTCCTCAGGACAGCGGCTGTGTGGGTGCTGCTTTTAAATACTCAGTGACCGACGCGCTGCAGGTACCTGATAATTATTTAGTGAGCAGGTAGTCAGATCAATATTTGGAAAAGTATGCTTGGCATTTATATTGATATCGCCACTTGTCATCTGTCTACCTACCGACCTACCTACCACCTACCTACCTGTTTATCTGTCTGTTCTTCTGTTTACCTGTGCATCCACCCATCCATCCATCCATCCACACGGCCTCTCTGTCCACAGGAGGCTCTTGCCCACACAGGTCCGCTCTCTGATGTCAGAAACTAGATGAACCTCATCCATCCCTCCTGCTGGCATTGCACAAGCTCACGCATTTTCGATAAAGTCCTGTTGAATGTCCTCAAAAGTTGCTCAAGGAACCAACTTTTGTTTTTATTCATGTTCTATATTTTCTATTCCCTGTTTTGTTAATTTCTGCTCTAATTCTATTATTCCCTTTCTTTTGCCTTGAGTTCTGTTTCCAGTGCCTTAGAGTGGAAAGTGAGGTTACTGATTTGAGATCCTTCTTCTTTTAGATAAAGACATTTACAGCTACCAAACTCCCGTGACCCTCACTGCAGCTACATACCCTAAGGTGTGGTGTGTTGTGTCTGCCTTCGCATCATCTCAAAGTGTGTCCTAACTTTCTTTGTAATTTCTTCTTTGTTTGGTTAGTTATTTAGTGGTGTGTTGTTTAAGTCCACATATCTGAGAGTTTCCCAAATTATTATTTTTTTACATTTTGAAAAATTTGGTGACTTGTCCAACCACTGTGATGTTATACGACTTGACTTCAACCTGAGAAAAGATAGTGACCCTGAGAACAAACAGCCCCATACTGACAAAAAACGGAATCTTTACAGAATCTCCAATATAACCCACAATATTTTCATTAATCACAAGGCGGAAAAGGTGACAATGGAGGTAGCAATCTGGCTGACACACCTGAATCAATGGTCACATCACCACTGATCAGTGTCCACATCACCAGCAAAGACGTACCCCGGCATCAAGCACCCCATTACGGGAGACACAAAGGAGGACAGAGCACCAGACATACCATCACCCCAAACTCAGAGCCTGAGCTTCCTCACACAGAAATACCAGACACACTCAAATCCAGGGGCATTCCACAAATAGGTATTCTTCAATGGTGTCACCTTCTGGAAACCCCAAGGAAGACTGAAGGGCTGTCCCAGACTAAGGAACACTGGAAAGTCGCATCAACCAGATGCAGCGTGTGGTCCTGGGTTCCACCCTGGACTGACAAATCTGCCACAATTTGAGTGAGCTTTGCGGAGTGTGCAATGGTCTTGTATTAGGTTCTATTTCTAGTGCTGATCATTTGACTACGGATATATAAGGTGTTAGCGTTAGGAGAATTTAGACGAAGAGTATACAAAAATTCTTCGTATCTTGCAAATGTCCAGAAGTGCAAATGTTGAAAAAGAGGAAACCCAGACTGGATCAAGTCTACTGGCAGAAACGAGGAGCTATAAGTGCGGGGCTGCATTGAAACTGGGAGACGGAGTGGATAAAGGTGGTGAAAGGAGTCAGCCTGAACTGAGCCGTGGACGTGAAGACACACTGCATTTCATTTTTGCTTCCTAAACCCTAATAAGGACTAAAGAAAGCATTTTCCACGGGCCTACTATGTGTAAACGGGATGTCCCGCCCACACAGGCAGAGCCGCTGTTGCTACCCAGTCTTCACAGATGATGAAGCAGAGACTCAAATGGGAGGGGTTCGTCCAGGGCACAGACCCATTTGGGAAAGTGCCTGTTTAGGGCCCGAATGTGTGACCTTTCCACGCACCAGGCCTACAGCACAGGTAGGCATCAGTCTGCGTGTTTTAACCAATACGTAATACCGTCTCCCAAATCTAAAAGGTAAAGGTGCTAAGACCTTTTCTACTATTTAACACATCAGAAACTAGTGCTGAAAACAAGACATGTTCATGTTCAGATGACCTACATAAAATAGCACTTTCCCATAAATTCCTGTTAAAGAAATAATTTCTAGTGACTTAATTAAAATTTCAGAAACGTGGTCAGTCTCTGCGCCCCCTGGAAAGAGCCTGCCTCGCTTCAGGTGGCTTGAGACCTGGGAGGAACAACCCAGGGCAAAGCTGGCGTGGCACGTTGTGTGCGGACGTGTATTAGGGAGGGTGAGAAAGAGAGAGAATGTCCAGAGTCCAGTCAACTGGAGAAAGAAAGACGTGTTGGAAATTAGGGACCCTGCAGACAGATACATGGACTGGCTCTGCCGCTTAGATGCCCTACTAGTAGAATTAACAGATAAAGAGGAAAAAAGGAAGTTTGAGAAGTAAGAATGCCCATCGCCCAGGGCTGCTTCTGCCGTTGCGTGGACATGACATCCCAGGCAATGTATGTTCTGAAACCGTATCTCTGAGCTAAATACGTGACAATTAAGTTTCACTATCAAGAGCTGCTCAAAAGTAAAATTCTATGTTCTTATGCAAAAGAAGAATCATCTTAGAAGAAAGACACCAAGCTAACAACATAACCTTACTTAAAAGGCTGAGATTTATTCAAGCAAACTTTTATTTTTTGGTGTGGAGTATTTTATTTCTAGAAAACAATATTTGTGCAGGTTTGTAGGTTGATTTTTTTTGGCATTCTAATTTATCTTACTGTGTGTGAACACACCTGAAGTTTATAATGGTCTTTACATCTGAAAACATTTCATAAGTAAAATATAAAACCACACATTACTACACTGCTTTTCTAGGCAGTCTGCCTTGAAATCACAGCATCCCTGATTTATTCATGATCCCCTTTACGAATTGTCTTTACTATGGAATCAGTTGTTCTGAAATATGCTGAATTCAAATTCCTTCAAATTGTAAACCTGTCTCTCCTTGAAGGCTCATATCAACGCACACAAACCACTTTAATAATTATTAGAAATAGGACCAAGTTATTCCCTAAAGCTCCCCAGTGAACTGAGTCAGCAATCCATGAAGGCTAAATTAATTAAGTTCATTTGCATTATCTGCATAGACACAACGTTGTACTGCCCATGGACTGTGTCTGTGGGCATTTGCTCTTTTATACTCTCTGTTAGCGAACAAACAGGCGGCGGTCATCAAAGAGGAGGAAGACGGAAGAAGCTCTTCCACGACCCAGAGGGCAGCAGAGGTGCTGCCAAAATAAACTGGAAACCAGGTGGCGAGAGGCCCGCTCTCACTGCCCTGCAGAGCAACAAACATCATCTGAGTCAGGAGAAGGTGCGGGGAGTGGGAAGAAATAGAACTTTCTATTTTCTTCTTTCCTGTCACAAGTGAACAAATGTTGTTTTTTCATCTCTCACCTGCAATCTGAACAAAGTAGCTTCATTTAGAAGTAAATGGAACAACTTCACGAGATCCTTCTGAGGCATTAAAATACCTTGTCAATAAAATACCACTCTTGTAGCACCAGGAGGCCGCTGGTGTAGCAGTGCTGCCTCGTTGTAATGATAAGGAATCGATCACATACCCTGCTTTCTTTGTGATGGATGTGATGTTTTCTCTTTTCACTTTCTGATGAAACCACACCCACACTAAGAAGCCAGACTGCCTAGAAGTGGGCGTGCAGCCAAGGCTCCAGGCTGGAACAGCCACCTGTGTGTCCCATTGCAAACCCAGCCTGCGGAGAGCACCCCAGGGACTCCTACGCCCCACCAGATGGCGTCACCTGCCCGGCAGGCCTCCGTGACCACCTCACAGCAGCAGCATTGCACGGGACAAGCCTCCCTCCTCTGGCACCACAGGGAAGTGTGAGCATTTTGAAGGAAATGATTGTATTTACTATGGCAGCACTTAGAAAGGGTTTATACAATACGTAGACATTGCCTAATTGCCAAAAAGTCAAAACATAAATACATAAATGAAAAGCAAAATCCTTCATTCTATCCCTCCCGCCAGGAGCCTCATGTTGACCCCTCCCTCAAAGGCAAACAACAGCTGGTCTATCTTTGGCTGTGTGTCACATGCGTTTACATCTAGTCTCGGACGTTTGTGGATATATCGTCTTACTTTGTGGATATATCGTCTTACTGTGCTCACTCTCTGATTGGCATTCTTTCTGTCCTTAGTAACATCCAATAATAGTGCCTGGTCCACCTGCTTGGTTCTTGGCAGGACAGCCCCTTCACGGATCAACAGCCCCTCCACGCACAGGCATGAGGCCGCCCTCCCTTCGCTCCATGAACTGTCGATGCAGTTAAAATAGCTGCCGTGTCATTTGTGCACGAATATGAGCACCACCTGTAAGCTTTCCTAGGAGTGAAAATGTCTGACGTAACAGCACGTGTGCCTTGAAAATCTGCATCATTACTGTGATCCGTCTTCCGGGGACACATGCTGTGCCATGACCCCTTCCACCTTCTTCAGCACCGGGTACAATTCGTTCTCCCATTCTCATCCATGCAATGGGGGAAATAACATATGTTATTGTATTTATTTGCCTTTCCTTGATTTTGGTTGGGTTTATTACCTCAATAAAATAGTTACATTGGTATTTGAATTTCTTATTTCAATTGCCTGGCTATATTTTTACAGTTATCCCTAATTATATACATACATACATATATATATATATATATATATATATAATCACTATCCAATCTGCCTTATAATTGTTAGCGTTTATCTAAGATGTTTCTTCATTCTCTGTTAGTTCTTTCATATCCATTTGCAAAGATAAAGATATGACGCCCACACACCATGCACACCACCTTTTCCCTCCACGCCGGTTTCAGCGCCATTCAGTAATAAGGGGAGTGTCCCAGGTCACCGGTGTTGATCGCAGACATGCCGGCTTCTTCTGGCCCATGTTGCTTTATTCCTGTTTCGTTGTTCTCGTCAGATTGTTAAGGTTCTTCTTTCCAAACTACTTTGCTCTTTCCCATTTTTTTCTTTTTATTGTAGTGGGGTTTTTTGTTGTTGTTTTTTTTACTACATATGCATCCTCTCTACATTCTTCCAGTAACTACAATTTATTTTTACCAGAAATACTAAAATGCTTTAAAACATACGCTCAGAGCCACTCAGTCACTGTGACTTTCCCCCTGAAACTGAGAGGTAACAGGACGAGTGTGCCTTCCTTTCCCTTCCGTGAACACCCCTGTTCCTTACACACAGCTCAGACTTTGGTTTCAGAGACTACTTTATTCTTTTTAAAAGCATTGCTCAGTATTGATTTAGAATTAACTACAATATCCGACACATACTTTTCCTACCAGTTCCTCCCCAGACCTGTATCTGATTGAATCCCTCGCAAGGGTTCCCAGAGTAATCCTGGGACAAAGTATGCTTTGCGAAATGCGGAAGTCTTTGAGTGGCTGAAAATCTTTATTCTGCCTTCTCCCTTGAACTCTCATTTATTGGATTATAGTCTCCAAGCAATTCACCTTCAGAAGAGAGGACGCATTTCCATTGCCTTCTACCTCCAGTGTGGTTGGCAGAAGTGTCTTTTCGGGATGAAGCTTTCAGCCTGGGAAGTCACTTGCACCCAGCCCTGGTCAGTAATTCTGAAAAGTCACTAGTATATTTCTAATGATGGGTTCCCTTCCTTCCCATTCCTCAATGTCGAATTAACTCTCTCATCTGGAGACCTGTATTTGTCTTCAGTACAGAAAGTACAGGACTTTTTCGGTTCTCTCATTGACTCACTTAGTTGTTTTTATTCCTTCCTTAATGAAACATGTACTAGGCAAATATTAAGCCTCTGGACTGAAACTGTGTATCTCTGAATGTGGATTGTATATTGTAAATATTTTGTTGTTTGCTTTATAGCTTTTGCCACTTCCTTCCCCAAGCCTACAGGTCGCTGTCTCAATATTCAGTCCTAGTCATTAATTATTCATTCTGACTCCCAGCGGGAGCATAGAAACCACCTGAAGTATCTACACAGTGGGAAATTGTTCAGGGGTCTGGCTATGCAGGTGAGGGAAGGTACAAGCAGCAAGCGCAGGGTGGTGAGCACCCCTCCTGCCCAGGCTCCGGTGGGGACTGGGGTCAGCAGCTGTACCTGCTGGGGACGCCGGCCAAGCAGAGAGCAATTACAGATCATCTGCCCCATTCCCAGTTCTCCAGGCCGCCTCTCTCCTCCCAGGTAAACCAGATGGCCCAGGAGCATGGGAGACCAAGGAATGCTCTGGATTCCTCTCTCTGATGACTAACTGATCTTTCATTTTCTTATACTCTTACTTCTGCTCTTCTATGAAGGTTGTATCCATTGTTTAAAGAGAAAAAAAAGTAAAACCATGACTGGCCTTCACAGAGTACCTGCAATGTCAGGCTTGACTTTGCGCATTTTACACAGACACATGGATGGCCAACACAGGTGTGCATTGCCACCTTGCGAGTATAGACAAGGGAACCGCCTGGTGTCATGGAATAAAACACACACTGGGTCTGCCTCATTTCTACTGTGCCAAAATCCTTGGGTAATGCCAAAACTAGAAGGGTTCATTTAGGGAACAGAAAAAAAAGAAATGCAAAAGAAAGTGCCACAAACAGACTTACCAAGTTTAACAACACACATTATTTCTGTAAGCGGTGGTCAGGACAGAAGAATGAACCAACTTCAATGTGATAAAGTTACAGCAAAGATGGCTTGTGAAGAAACCAAACACAAGGAAGAGAGGGAGCGAGGGAGGGAGGGAGGGAGGGAGGACTCTTGCCCTCCTACTGAGAGGCATGTCTTTAAGAAGTTGTTTGGGGTACTACAGACACTGGTTCTAACCTCTCACACCATCTTTACTCACAAATTAAAGTAGGCATTTGATGTTACATAGGGTGTAGTTTGTTACTTGTTCTCAGAAATCCTGAATCACAGATACAGTTTAAATCCCATTCTTCACCTTAACTTAGTGCTCAGCAATAAGGCTTTACCTGTGCAGCACCTTCATAAAAGAAGAGAAAGAAATTCCCACTCGAGACTTGCTGTTACATTGTGCTATTCAGGTCCTAGAGAGATGGATAGACAGAGGGGGAGAGAGAGTGACAGCTGATGGATAGAATGACGGAAGAGAGGCTTAAGCGTCTTGTAGAACCAGATAAAATCAGAATCAAGATTTTGTAGTCTCTGCATATGTCCCTAAAATGCATGCCTTCATTTTTGAAAATTCTATCATTTTCATCAACCCCTTGCAGAAACAATGCCAGTTTAAGTGAAGACATTACACCTCTTGGCAAAACTCTCCTTTTCACAAGACATCTAGCTTTTAGTGATTCCGGAACGTGTCCCTCTTGCTCCATATTGGAAGAACAGATCCCAACTTCCAAAACCAAAGGAAACAAGAAAACTCAGTTTTCTTAATTTAGGCATCAGCTGAAACGCTGCACCCAAATATGCCTCTGTCTTTTGCCTGTAAAACGTGGAATGGGGAATGCAGCAAGGGCCTGCATTCTGTGGCAAAGGGAAGTACTCCGGTACATTTACACAATGGAACACTACGCAGCAGAAAGAAAGAAGGGGCTCCTACCCTTTTCGACAGCATGGATGGAACTGGAGAGCACTATGCTAAGTGAAGTAAGCCAGGTGGTAAAGGACAAATACCATATTATGTCACTTATAAGAGGAATCCAATGAACAATAAACTAATGAACAAAATAGAACCACAGGCATGGAAACATGGAGCAGACTGACAGCAGAGGGGAGGTGGGAGAGGGTAATGGTGGACAGAAGCGGAAGGGACTAGTCAAGAAACATGTACGAGTGACCCATGGACATGGAAGACAGGGTGGGGGTGCACTGTGGGAGTGGGGGGTGGGCTGGGTGGAGGAGGACAAAGGTGGGGGGGGTTGGGATAATTGTAACAGAACACCAATAAAATATTTAATAAAAAATAAAAACAAAAAGTTAACCACTGACTTTCCAACCAAAAAATAAAATTTCAAAAAATCCCAGGCTAATGTTGCATGCAATTACCATAACATATATTTTTGTTTGTGTGATCGAGGGAAATGCATGCAGAGTGACATTGGTGTATATAACTCAATTGACTTCCAAGTAGTATTTTGATCATATGTAAAGGTATCTTTAACAATCTATGAAAGCATGCAATTTGACACCAGAGTCAAACTTGCAACTTCTGTTAAACATAAAACCATACCAAGCATCAGTTCATCTCCAGGTTCAGACAGCCCCTGACACATTAAGAATATATAGCTTTGCTGAAGAAAGAAACAAAGAAGAGAGAAATGCAATCAATGTACCACATGACACCTCAGTCATTTATTGATGCTAATTAACTGCAGATAACGAACGAAGCTATAAAAGGAAATTGTAATGGATGAGACCCAGCCGGCAAAGACAGAAAGCAAGCCAGGGCCACAGCGAGGTCTGTCATTCGTGACACCGGTAATCATCTGCCCCGTGAAGGGGCCCTGCCACTCACAAGGCCTCCTTGCCAATCACAGCAGACTGACAGAATGGCTGCTCTAAGGACCAGGAACAGAGGTCTTGCCAGCACGCCTGGTCTGCTTGGATTTAATGCCACAGTCCCTCGAGGAGGCTCGTGATTTAATTAAAAGCGTTTTGTGTCTGTGCCTAACCGAGCCCTGCAGCCACACCTGGAGTGTGAATCTGGATCCCCAGAGTGAATTGCAACAAACTGTTGGCATTTTCATTTGGCAATCACTTTAGGAATACAATGACCATTTTCATACCGAGCTCTTAAGTGTGTGTCTGTGGTTTCATTCCTGAAGCTTCGTGTCCTCAAAGCTACTCCGGGTGGTTTTCCCTCCCTTGAGAACACTACTGCGCTCACACGTGTGCAGATTTTGGATGTCCATTCTGTTCGAAACCGTACAAATGCCCCAACAGGAGACACGCTCAGCCGCCCACAGACTACTGCATCACAATTAAAAGACCTGTGGACATCAGCTGGCTCCATGATGGTATATTTTGAAGGAAAATATGTATAATGAGACTAGAAATATTGCTCTTTAAACTGAGTTATAAAGGGCTGGATATTTGTCAGGAAAGGGACTCACCTACAGCTCTAAAGAGCGATGCCCACAGAGGAGGCTGTGTGCCATGACCCAGGCACCAGGAGGGACTCCTGGCTCCTCCGCAGGGGTCCTGGTGGAGCAGACCCTTAGTCCACAAGGTCAGGAAGCCACCCACCACATCAAGTGACCCACAGCAGGAAGTTTCCCCAATGGGGATGAATGTCTTCAGGCCTCTGAATTTGCTATCAAAATTCAAATACACATTCCCAGAAAGAATAAAATCGTATTACTGCTTTTCCAGTTGCTGGCTCTGTCCTAACCCTCTGGAGAGCTGGCGGCAATCTGAGATTAAACCATGGCCCTGGCGTGACAGAGGGCCTGGCCTGAGATCTGACCCAGCACCACACTTGACACTTGTGGGCTTGCGTCTGGGGCAGGGGGACTGGGGAAGGCACCGCGGTCTTCAGATCTCTGAACTCTACCCAAATCACCACAGTTAACACAACCGAAATAATACCAAGCTCTGATCCTTGGTTTTGTAAACTGTTAGTTTTAGCAATACAGAGAATATCGTAAATGTACAAAGGTAGGCAAAAGTAGGTTTACAGTTACTACAATACAATAATTATATAATAATAATACAAAATGAATACGCAATAAAGATACAAGAATAAACTCTGTATTTTCTATACTCATAACTCTAAACCACCTGTTGCCCACTCCTGTATTTCCCACATAAAACCAGTGACAATCTCTTACATCTGTAGGAACATCATCAGAGCACACGAAAGAGTTTGTGTTAACTTCTCTCTGCCACTGTCCTCTGGCAGCGCAGGTGCCATCTGCATCACAGGTAGAAAAGCTGGCGATTTGAAGAGCTGAGTAACATGCCTGCATCGGCCGTGTGGTGAAGTGCTCACTCAGAGCCTGGTGCCCTTACAGGAGGCCAGGCTGCCTGTGTGGGGCACATGGGGACAGGGCAGAGAAGACAGGCACTGGCCTGGGAGGCAGCAGGAGCGAGTGCCATCCCATGAGTCAGCCAGAAGGTCGGGAGGGTCGTGGACATGAACAGCCTTGGCGGGAGGAAGACAGGCCCCAGGACACGAAGCCACACCTAAAGCAAAACTTCCAGGACGAGTTTCGATCGTGCACACACCGTCAACAGTTACTGTGAGGGACACCAGGGACGTGTCACAGAAAACCCGACGTAAAGATCCCTATCAGTAATTGTTTTTCAATCGACACCTTTCCCCATGCCAGGGCGGGGGTGTGGGGTGCGTATTTCCTCCTCAATGGCAAAGGACACTCAGGCTCCGGGTCTAGAATGTGACTGATGCCCTTCAAGGCCAAGGAGCGTCGCCCCGGCTTCCACCGACCTGGCCAACTTTGCAAAGGTACTCCTCATTCCGAGGTAGTGCTAGAGTAGAAGTTAAAAATAGCAGGGGCCTCAGGAAGCTCTGGAACACTTTCCTGCTGGTGGAAGATTGCTCCCCACGGCGCATTTTTAGCTCTCCCTCCACCCAGCCTTCAAACGCCATGAGCAGTGGCATCCTGGGAGTACTATTCAAACACATCTCTGGGAAAAAAAAAGAAGAAGTTCCATTTGATGCCTCCTCTGTGATTCTGATTCAGCCTTTTACTTCCTCCAGGCGGCGTGTCGTCCGGCCACTTTCGGCCATTTCCAAAGGTGGACAGTCTCCCGAGTCCACCCCAGGAGCCGTCGCTCCCTGCCCTGAAAACTCACGGAGCCCGCCCACGTAGGCTGGCTTCGCTTCATGAGGACTGGGGCTGGTGGGCCTGTGACCACTTCCCACAGATGAAAACAACAGTCTTCCCATTATACTATCTGTTGTATAGGTATCGTCCGAAACACAGAATTTCCCAAATCCCTATACCAACTGAAAGGCCGTGGAACATAAAGTAGACATTTTTAAATGTATATAAATGTATTTCACATAAGCGTATTAAACTATAAATATTTATATACTTAAATGATTGGTTTGAATATATGTAATTTAAACATGCACACATCATTTAGACAGACATAAGCTACATGCGCACATGTGTAACTACGGGGTAACTGCCTATCGAAGGCTTTGCCTCTGCTTCTGTGCCGCTCCGTCAGTGCCGAATGACCTCGGTCAGCGCGCGCCTGTCACTTCTGCAGGTGAGCCTGCATGACGGGCTGTGTCAGGGGCAGAGGGAACAACCGGACACGCGCACACACGCACACACACACACCCCAGGGCAAAGCCTGTGGGTTGTTTCCAAGCTTCGTTAGGTAGTTCCCTTGTCCCCTGACCAAGCGCGAGGATCCCAGGAACAGAGGCCCACGGTACTGTGGGTGTTACGTGAGTCACGTGTAAGTCTGCACCCCGGTGTTACCAATACCCCTCAGTCATCGGCCTCACCGAGAGGTCATTGTAACTCTTCACTATGGACGCCTCCCCGTAATGCCCGAGCATCTGAGACTCCTGGGTGGGGCTGTGGGGAGGTCAGGAGGTCGTCTTGTCACAGACTGGCCAGCAGAGGTCCAGGGAGGCAGGACTCGCCAAGAGCCGGTCATCTAAAAGCATAGGAGCTTTATCGTTCATCCTCGTGCCTTCAGTCGGCCCACTCTCTGTCGAGCTTTCCCGACTGAAGTCCCTGATTCTCCGCCAGGATCCGCAGTCAGTTGCATTTTACAGATTTCAGATGAGGAAACCGAGGCTCAGAGAAACACGGCAGAAATTACACCGTGAGAGAAAAAGCCTGATTCCTGTTTGTTTGTTTGTTTGTTTGTTTGTTTGTTTTTCCTAATTGCAAAGCCTGTGCTTTTTAAATATTCAACATCAATTTATATCCGGTGGGTGGGGGACAAAAACAAGCAAACAACATTTTTTATATTAGAGCAGTTCTCTCGTGAACACAGTGGATTCTGCTCTCAGGCCTGACGCCGAGGAGCGAAGACTTCATCGGGAAGAGGTGGGACCGGGCGGCGGGTGTCCGGGAAACATTTCCAACACTCAGAGCAAAACGCGGGCACCGGCCCCCGCTAGGCCCCACCACGTTCCGTGGCTTCGCCCTGCGGCTCGGCAGCCCCGCCCCCAGGCCCTCCGCACACTCTACTCTCTCTTCGCCCTCCAGGGAAATCCCTGCTCGGCGTCGTAGGTCACGTGCCAACCAGTTCGGTGCTGTTTTTGTTGTTATTGCTGTTTGGGGATTTTTTTGTTTGTTTGCTCGTTCCAAATAGGTAAGCACCACTGAATCTCGATTAGTTTGAAAGGCTTCCAGGCCGAGTGACACAAAACACCAGCTGCTTTTTTTAAACCTGTGAGGACGCGCTGGGACCACATCCCCAGCTCCTGGGGCAGGCCGGCCACGACCTTGCACATGGGGCGTCTCTGGGGAGCGTTCCAGCTCCCAGGTGGCCGTAGCCCTTTCCTTTCCTTTAGCCCCCACTGTGCGAGGTCTACTGTTGCCCTGTCCCATGTCATTGTAATCACGGTCAATTTTGTCTACAGCCTTGGGTCCCCTCCTGGGAAAGCTCCTTGGGGCAAGGGTCACGTCTTCCCCTCGGTTGTTCCCGGGGCTGGGTCAGTGCCTGGGCACGCGCTCCGTGGAGACGGCTTTGTCGCTGTCCTTAAGGACTAGTCCACGGCCGGCCCTCGTTAATGACTAGTCTGGAGGCGTGAACCAGGGAAGGAGACCTCACCCTGGGGGCCTCCTCCCAGCACCAGGCCTGCCCTCCCACGACTGGGCAGGACTTGTCCCAGGCCAGCAACGCCCTCTCGCTGAGCAGAGCGAGGTCTCCACCCATGTGCTCACGGGCTCGGGCTGCACAGCCCGCCGGGAGTCACAAGCCCGCAGGCGACAATGCCTGTTTCATACTTTTCCCGACTGTAGTTAATCTTAGGAAGATCCATTGACAAGCCGGGGAGTGAGGGAACAGTACGCAGAACTGTGCACACGACGGCCAACTGGCAGGCAAGCCTTTCCAGCACATTCTTTAGGGCTTGGGAGCAACGGGAGCTTCTCCAGCCAGCAGCTGTAGGAGATTACAGTTTGGACAGAACCCAGCGCCTGTGCGTCCTTCTTAATTAATGTGATTATCAGAGGAATCTATTAAAAGTAGGGCTCTAATTAATTGTAACCAATTATGGTTCCAAACTATGAATTCAGCAATTATTATTTCCTATATTAGGTGTGATGCTCTATTTTCTTTAAAACAGTTTCAGAATTGACAAGACCACGATACAGTGCCCAAATCAGGCAGAGAGAAGGATTGAGTGGGTCTGCTGCACAGTTTCTCCCAACAGTGTAGCTTGAAGGCTAAATGAATTTAAAATAATGAGACTCTGTAGTATTGGAGATTGGATAATTTGCTTTAAAAACTTACAGAATGATACATATGTATGTGTGGAAGGGGAGGAAAGAGGAGCAATTCATTTTTAAAAATTGTAAAATTATAAATGAAACAGTCTCCTTTTACTTTTGCAAGTCTTCCAGCCGGCTCTCTGCTTAGACTCTAATCCATAACGGTGAACTTCGACAAGGCACAGCGTAAACAAATCAGATGCCCTCGTGTGCAAGAGAACAATGTATGTTCTCAGCGTGTGGCACTGCTAAGTAGGTTCCCTCTCACAACAGTGCCCGGGAAACACGCAAACCAGACCCGCAGGCTCCCTGAACCTGACCCACTGCCCTCTCACACCCCGACTGGGGTCACGAGAAGGGGGGCCGTATTCACACTGCCTGGATCCTAAGTCAAAGAAAATCTGATGAGAACATTTGATCCAAAGAAGACAACACCTTTTCTGCTTCGTATCAAAAGACCAGGCAACAGACACTGCACTTCATTCTGATCAATAGTCTGGAGGCATGTGCAGTTCCTCACGTCACAGAGGCTGCGCTAAGTCACTTCGCAGACATGTGGCTGCAGAATAACGAATACAGAGCCCGTGTGCTCATTACATGGATGCATGAGAATACCAACGAAACTTACAGGTTCCGTGTGTGCGTGTCTGCATGCGTGTGCATGTACGGCATACACACTTCTGTTGGCAGAGGCAACCCCAAGCAGGTTTTCCTGCATGAGTTCAAGTAATGGTGAGAGGCTGTGTGCTGATAAATTGTGTTCCACATGGTCTGTCACTGGCCCCACCCATGTTTTTCAAATGAAAAGGCTTTTTCTGACTGGCCCAATGCAAAGACCAGACAACTTGTCTGCATTTAATCTTCCCTTCCTCCAAGCCAGCAAGCATTTCCTTTCTTGGGGCTTCAAGAAACAGGACACATGTCAAGGAGCACAGCTCTGAGATGTCACGGGCCTCCTGCCCAGTTGGGTGGCAGCTGCATCCGTCACACACTGGGCTGTGGACCCCAGGGCTGTCCCGCTGGGCCTTCAAACAAGGGAAAGTCAAAGCCAGGCAGCAGTGGGACCCAGAGGCGCGGCGCCATGCACATTGTGTCCAGGAGGCAGACATCCACGGGTTGGCCTGGCAGAGGCACAGACCCTTTGCAGAGACACTTGATGCACACAACACTTGGCACCACGGCCACGCGGAGACCCATATACCCGAGTGGCACCCTGCCTGCTCCAAGGTGGCTGCATCCGTTCGGGCCACAGGTGCCAGGCAGGACAGGGTCTTCACCGGGCATGTGGATGACCTGCCAGTGTCCCCTGTCCCCTGGGAAGCCCCTCTCTGCCACCAGATGCCATCCCTGGCCCCGCGCCTCATGGTCGCCACACCTGTTGCCGCTTGCTCGCAGCATCGACCGGATCTGCCCTGGAAAGGCGCAGCCGCGCCTCCAACCACATCCCGATGCCAAGGGGACAGGTGGCGCTCCAGCAGGCGTCTGATGAAGTCAGGAAGATAACTCAGGGCACAAAAATGTTTCTATAACAGAAAGTAGGGTTTTCTCCACGGGAGCCCTCGGAGGCAGCTCTGTATATGGCTGCGACTGTGGCACTAAGTACAGTGTTAGCCCATCAGAGTGACAAGAGCACGGGCTCTTATCAAAATAAAACCTTGTTTTAACATCAGCAGACAGAGTCGGAGGTGTCTGGGCACGATGACGACTGTGGCACGACCCTCGGGAAAGAGGAGCGTGTGGCAGAATCCCTGTGCCCTGGCACGTTCACGCGGCACTCCGTGCCCGCGGGCCGACTGTCTGTTGACGAGACAGTAACCTCCTTACTCTCGGGGACAGGAAGGCTGAGGACAGCTGTCTGGAGAGAAAGTGTGCATGACACCCAAATGCTGCTCTCGCCGGCAGAGGGCCCGGGCAAGAACTGGAACTGCCAGGGCATTCGACCTCGAAACGCGGTAGCAACAGCCTGAATTAAAATATTTTACATGAATCGTTGAAATGTTTTTTCATAGATAATGTGATTTAAGCATTTAAGCAAGTCTTGTCCTGTAAGAAAGCCATCCTGACACTGTGACCGAAAGGAAAGGGTCCATGGTTCATATTCGAACGATGCTACAGCCGGATGTTAACCCCAGAATGTGCCATGAGTGCTCAGGTACTAACGTGAAGGAGGGTGGTGGGAGCATTTAGCAGAAACTCTGGGAATGTCTACTTTCCACGAGGTCACACGGCTGTCCACAGTCAACACCGCGTCCCGACTGGTGATTGTTACAAGGGTGGGGTGGGGGGTCAGAGGCTAAAACAGCCCAGGAACACAGGCCGGAGTGGGCCCACGAGGGCGACCATGGGGATGGGGTGGGTGCCAGGTCCGCAGCTCAGGGCCCCACAGCTCAGGGCCCCACAGCCCAGCAGAAGAGGCAGAGGCCGCGGGAGCAGCTCATGCCAGGGAGAGAAGGGCGTCTGCACACGGTAGCATTTGCACTGGGCATCAAAAACAAGGCCAAATCCGGAAAGGCCACTGATCGGAAGGCGCGGAGCTTCAGCAAAGGGAGATGGGACTCCGGGAAACGTGTGTCCAGGGAAGTGAGAAGGGTCACCCTGGGCGACCGCAGAGGCGAAATGACAACAAACGACAACTCACTCTCAGCGTGACCCTGTGCTTGGTGAGGCTTCAGGTCTTTTCCTTTTCCAGTGTTGCAAGTAAATTACCACCATTAAAAAGTGGCAATCTCTTTAAGTGTTTGTTACATTTAAATAGTTGTCCACCTGAGAACGCCCTTCTCTGCCTGGAGCCGCGCATGGCAGTCCCGGGAGCCTGTAGGGGAAGCTGTCGCACGGAGCAGGCCGGCCCGCGCCACCCCTGCGCGCTGCCTGATGGACAGCTGTGCGCATGCGTGAGCTTTGCAACCCTGCGAGGACCGTGTTTTTCTTTTTCTTTTTTTTCTTGTTGTCTTCTGTTGCTGGAAATCTCAGATCCATACTGCGATGTTCCACAAGGTCGGTGACAGCCCTGGGGCTCGCCTCGCCTGCTCCGCCCATCCCCCTCCCTCCATCCGCCTGCCTTCACCGCCCTTTTCTGACTCCCTGCCTAATCTGGGCCTTGCTCAAATCCCAGTCAGGAGGACCAGAGACAAATGCAAAAAGCCAATTTGCAACACCTACACGTGGGCTGTGAGGTTGTGCTTTGAAGGCGCAAAGGTAAGAGTTGATGGCTGAGTCAGGTTCCTACAAATTGACAAACACACCCTTTCTTTTTACCCCATCTCACAGCTGCAGTCAGATAAACTCATTATAATATAATGAATTTACAAATTCACTAAAAGTTGTCCATGAACTTACAATTTTGTTCATGAATCAATCTGATACACATTAATCTGATGCAATACATTGTTTTTATAATAATGTATACAGATGCGTCTGTGTTACTATGTATAAGCACATTTACATGCAAAATATACTTTATGTATTGTGTGAATTGCATGTATATAATTCGTAAGGCCATCGCACAAAGACTCGCCTAAGAA
Source organism: Tonatia bakeri (assembly GCA_004024845.1). Taxonomy (NCBI): domain Eukaryota; kingdom Metazoa; phylum Chordata; class Mammalia; order Chiroptera; family Phyllostomidae; genus Tonatia; species Tonatia bakeri. The sequence goes on along the minus strand of PVIA01003011.1, from coordinate 37,049 downwards.
ATGAAACTGTCTATAATTCAATAGAGAGTGAGATTCTTAAAATTGTAAGAAAGGCAACTAAATCATTGCCAGAGGTAACCGAATGAGGGTCGGGAGTGCTGGAGTGTGAAAGGATGTGAGTGTGTGAGTTTGGGTGGCTTGTTTTCTTTTGCTTATTACAATTTGAATCTATTATTTGGGCACCTAAGCAGGTGACAATGACGTGAGTCCTGCAGACACAGGGGTGAATGTGACAGGGCCGCCGCATCAGTAAAGGGACACTTCCATAAACAAGGCGATCACCAATGGACTTCAGGACAATTTTAGACTCCGCTTATGAAAGGGTAACACACACATGCATTTATGGAGGTGACGTCTCTGGTGGACAAGTGCCCGTGTTTTGCTGTGGATCATGTGCACCCACACTTTTGTGTGCATTAAACATGGGATAATTATGCCCATTATTATACTCGTGGTGTGTAATCATTACACCCAAATGTAATGCACATCCTTACTTTTCCCTCAAATATATGGGCAAAAACATGTGCACTATGCACATCAAAACGCGGTAAAACCTTACGAAGTTGAAATATACTTGGAATTAAAACACAGCATAATTTAGTCACAGCTATAATTCGGAAATACTATCCTGACCAACAAATCAATGATGGCAATGATTCTGCTAATTTAAGTATATTTAAAACCAAAATTTAGATGAACATGCCCAATTCTTCGTCTTGCTAACAACAATCTTTGCTGGTTCTCAGGCTTTAGCAGAAAGAAACTCACTAATGATTTTGTAACAGTAGAAAATGGCCATGTTTGGTGGTTCAACCACGAACACGCACTGAGGCGCAACCGGCATCACCTTCGAGCTGTCTGCCTGTCACTTAGCGCACGCCGTCCTTCTCTCTGCTGGAAACAGTCGGAAAGCTTGCCCACCCGCAGGCTCGGCCCCAGTCCCCCTCGCACTTTGCAGCGACAACACAGGAGGGGAAATGAAAGGAAACGGCAGGCGGAAACTAGAGACTTGCTGAGGTAGTTTATTAGGCAAACCCTCGCCTCCCGTACTTGTGATATTTGCAATGTTGAGTCAATACCTTTCCTTAGAATCTGAGGCTAATTACACATCATCCCTTAATGGGTCACAGTTTTGCCCCCGACTATACTCGCTTTTATTATAACTAATATGGTTTTCGTAGCTGTGTGAACCAACTGGCATGAGTGACTGACAGTCCACGCTGGGGCACGTTTTACAGTTACGACAGAGTCCCAGCAAAGGCACGCTGGAGAGGCTGTGATGAATTTATAACAGCCATATTCTGAAAACCGAGTTCAGTGAGAAAGATTTTAATGGAAAGATACGTAGTTACAAGAAGGTCAGTTTTCTTGGTGCTCATGGATGAAGCTACATGGCACTTCTCGAGAGTGGTCATGGTGACTGAGGGCCAGCAGCAGCTGCCTTTCCCTCGGCCTCCTGGGGCTTCTCCCTCTGCCACCAACAGGAGGGTCTGCAGCCAGCCCACCTGGATGGGACCTGACCACGTGCAAGCAGACGCGGCACGATTCAAATTTCAGTGTGAATTCTCCTTCAATCTTCCAAGGACCATTATTTTTCACACTGAACTTATGTAGAGCGCAAATTCATGGGAGCTTATGTTCAGCAAGATCCTCTCTGAGTAAGAATCATGATACCCCGCGCTGACGCTGCAGAATCTGCACGTGTGTGTGTGTGTGTGTGCATCTGCACGCGTGCTTATAATACATATACTTCCATACACCCAGCTCACAAATACCTATTAAGACAATACCTAAACTGTGAACATAGAGAAAGAAATGCATATGAATGCACAATGTGCATTTTCATAAATGCATTTCATTTCACCCAGATAACAAAAGGATAACTAAGGAATATCAGTCCCTCGCACAGGTGAGTGGGTGTGTTCTGATGCTTACTCACCCTACAAGAAAATGTCTTTATCATCGAGGTTCTGATTAATCACTCTTCTCAGGCCCAGAAGGACTGTACTCATCCTAAACAGAACATTTCACGCACGAAGCAAACCCCTTGCCCTTCACGCACACGTGTTCTCTGTCTGGAATTCCCAGCCCTGCCTCCGATCCGGTCTTGTGGCCTTCTTCTGGGCGGGGGGGGAAAGCGCTGAGAAACCCCCACACAGATAAAGTGCCCCCTACCCTGAGCACCAGCCCCTGAGCATCTGGGATCGCAGTCCCCCACAGACTGCAGCGGTGTCCAGCAGACGGCAGATCGCAGTGGGCAGAGTCTGCGTGGTCCAGCTCCTGGGCCCTCCGTTCTGAGGGCAGAGGATCCATACCATTGCGTGTTATAAACTCAAGCACAGTGAACGTACACGCATGGGCACCGTCCATCCCCGTAGCCTGCCCTCGCCCCACGCCTCACCCAGCGCTTCTGGCCGCATAATCACACCAGCCAGGTAGTTTTCCAAACGCAGTCATACAGGAGAAAACTCAGAAATTGAAGGCTAAAGAGTTGTTCAGTGAGAAGAACGTTTCATAACTTGACATTAGATATTTGTGTATGTCTTCCTGTCATCTTAAAATTTGACTTCTTTTATATTATTGGCCAAACCATTTACGCTCTAGGTTTTTCAGCTCACGTGCCATGTGTATTTTCTGTAGAAGTAGTGTACAAGTTCTAAACAGAAGACATGCACACACAGACTATCGTATCTCGTGCCTGGTTACAATGCTGCAACCCGAGTGACCGTCCTGTAACACCACCTACAGACCTTCAGGTTACAGCGACTCGAACAGTCTTTCCTTGGCGAGGTCCTAACTGGGGTCTCCTCTAAGTTCCAAAGGGGCGCCACTTCCCTCCCACTCCCTCGGGTTCCACCTCCAGGCATCTGAGCCTGTACACAGCCTTCCGGAGCAGAATCCATTTGAGGTGCACTAAGGAAGGGCTTAGCGTGTTCCCAAGCTGCTTGGGGAGGTGCTACTTCAGCGTCAGCCAAAGAACGTTTAAACTTGGAAGAACTAGCTTAAATAGGGTTGGAAATAAGCGATGTCAGCTGCATTAGCATGGAATTAGAACAAGAATTCTCCAACACGTAAAACAAGGAGCGTTTTTAACTTTGACCTCCAAGGCTTTCTTTCCATTGGAACTCAAGAGCAGATCCAGTTGTTCATTCACGAAACAGCTTCTTCCTCCTTCTGCCCTTCAGCCTTGACTCACCCCTGCCTCCTCCTCTAACACAACCTTCGCTGGTGCTTTTGAACTGGCCAGGAGGACGGACAGCTCTTTCTAGAAGGCTTTTCCATAGCCCCTCGGAATGCCATCATGGGGCTTGCAAGTACTCAGTGTCTGTCTTTCAATACACTGAGCCCGGGCACGAGCTCAGCAGGACGTCAGCACTTCGAATTCTGAAGAACTGGCCGAGGAACCGCAAGGAAGCCAGCCCACCTCTCGGAGATCCAGCGGGTCCAGGTGGGGAGGGAGATGGCAGCAGTAATACTACGCCTCGTAATAATCAAGAGAGACAACACAAAGGACACTGCTCATGAATCATATGCAGTACATGGACCTCATGGAGTTGAAAGGGTCCCTTTGGTTCGGGCTCCCTGGGGAAGGAAGGCGGCTTAGCAACATCGGGTCTGAATGCATTGCCGTCCTCGGCTGTGCCTTGTCCCACCCGAAATCCCACACACGGTGTGGGGGGGAATAGGGAACACGCCCCACCCCTTCCTCCGGAGCCAGACAGTGTAAGAAGGCGCCCGCACACACACACAATACGCACAGTTGCCTCCTACAAAGGCTGGGCACTGAGAGTCCCAATTGTATGTGCAAATAAATGAGCAACCGACTCTCGAGTTCTGCCAGTGGGAGTTGTGTTTGTGTCTGGGTGCCCATTGTAAGACTGTTGCAAAAATAGTTTCATGTACTTTCATTATGTTTTCTATGATTTTATTAAGGTAATTTCACCCAAGTATCTCAAGCACATTTATGTAACGTGAGTTTTCCTCTCACAAATTTGAGCTTGTTCTGTTCTATTGTTATTGTAGTGAAAACATAATAATGACCATGAAGTGACAAAGAACTTCTGTAACATAACCTCACATCACAATGACTCAAACCTCTGATATCTCCACCATATTGTATGTGTGTTACAAATTAGGGTTCTGGAGATCATCAGAGAGGGGAAGTCACCTTCCCAAGTTTCCTCAATGAGTAAAGGACAAGCTGGGGTAGGAACCCTATGTTTTCTCCCCAGAAATGAGCTCTTTCCCTGCATAACGAACCCTAACAACCTGTCCACCATGGTGTCTGCACCGTGAGAACAGAGTCAACAGAAGTTTGGGGAGCGGCTGGCTGAATGACTTGTGCATCTTCACACATCACGTTCCTGGGGTTACTAGCAAATGTATTTGAACGTCTCACGTGGCAAAACCCAGATGCAAGACCTAAGGCTGGAGCCTGTGAGATGGGGCAGGCGAGCGTTTAAGTCCCGAGGACTCAGTCCTCGCTCGGTGGACACCAAGAGACTAACTAAATGGCAGAGTCAACTCCAGTTTTACGAGGTGGTTTGATGCGGCCCGATTTTTGTTTAGGGACTGGGTTCAGATAGTTCGACTTAGAGGTAAGTTTCTGGACGCCAGCATGTGGTCATTGAATTGGTCATAATTGGATCTTACGGATATGATTCCTATTTAAATTCTGATTTTTCTTTTGCAGTTAAATAGATACGAGGTGCTTTGTTGTGCTACAGCATGCTAGACCACATGCTATATTTCTTAAGCAATTTACGTGCAGTAATTTGAAAATCAACCACAAAACTCAGAAAACTCAGTGATCTCTAGTCTTGCGTACGTGTCTCAAACGTATGTTCTTTCCGGCATTTCTTACACACAAATGGTATCCTAATTTACCTGATGCACAAAATATGTATAGCTTCTGTTTACCTGGGCACTCAATGCCTCCTCACATGGAGTCCACACTTCGTTCCCCTATTTCTGTTTCAGCAGTTTATTTAGAGCTAGTGAGTGCGAGCGCCAGAGCTCATACAGCCCAGCCAAGTCAATAAAAACAGACTTGTGCTTCTGAATTTTTGAAAAATCGGGTTTTAGTATATCAACACCGATATTCAGGAGCTGACTGTGTCATAAATCCAACAGATAGCCAAGCCTGCCAACTTGGAAATATTCAAATGACAGGGTAGGGAGGAGGCCACGCTGACATTTATTTCTTCTCGTGGAAAAAATGAATAAAGAGACGCACCAGGTGTAAACATGGGTATTTTTATGGCTCTGACTGAAGGAAGTAATAATACACCCATCATTCTGCGGAATGTCCCTCCCCCTGCTCTGCACCCTCCGCGGCGTGTCTCCGTCCGTCAGAGCCGTGCCGGGGCCATGTAACTCTCTCTGACCCAACACCACTAACCGCACCTCCTGAACTCTCTGGGATCACAAAACCGGGTACCATTTATCAGCGTGACCGTATAAACCCACGTTATCCTCTGCATCGTTCGTCAGCCATGCTTCAGGGCAAAGGTGGCCTAGGTTCGGAGGGATAATCACACAAGAATAATAACTGTATATGTAGAATTAAAGCCAAGTGGATCAGCTATTAATCTTTTGGCACTGCAGGAGACCCGCCTCTGCTTCCACCGTAGAGTTTCGATTCGCCCTGGTTACGGCCAGTGAACCACACGGCCAAGACCTCACAACGCCCGCCCCAGCTCCCAGCTCCACCCAGCGGCCTGGCCACGCCCTCACCTCGCTCTGCACTCTCCCCACCTCCACCGCGCGCGGGCCTGCGCAGTGCGCCTCTTCCCGCGTCTCCAGGTATATTTCCAAGTTTATTCTCAGTAAACTGTCGGCTCTCTCCGGGTCTTAATATACTAAAGATATCCTTGTTCTAGGCAACTTTTAAAACATTCTCCTGGACTCAAGTTCAACAATTAAGAAGCAGCATCCAGCTATAGAATATATTATTTTCTTCCTTAGAAGGTACAGGGAAGTAGTTGCATCTAACACATTCTTCACTATGCCTTTTGATAGCGATACAAATTGCAACAAGACGCAGTAAGGTGTATACGGTGAAGCATTTCCTGTCTCTAAACTGGATACACTAGGACTCAGCGGAGCGGGCATCCGAGTCAAGCCAAGGTAAAGCTAGCATCATTCTTAACGAGAGCCTTTATTGAGAGGACATCTACAGACGAACTCATTTTTTCCAGCACTGCGTCACCTGCTTTAAAAGCATGAGTTCACTCAGTTCTAACCTGAACCCCTGTCAGATGGCCCCGACACCTGTCACACAGGTGTGAAAGTGCCACGCAAGGCTCAAGGGTTGGCAGCGTGGGTTCCAGCCTTCACCTGGCTGAGCGGCCCTGTGGTCCTATCCCCGGAAAGTGCGAGGGCGGACACACCAGAGCTGCGCCTCGGGAAAAACCCCTGAGCCGCGCATGGGAGCCAGGGATGCCTGTCCTCGTGGATGCAGTCGGACAAGGGTCGACAGCGTTGGGAGCCCAGGTCACAGGAATGGAATGGAGGAGCAGCGTCAGACGTGGAGCGTTTGGAAGGTTAATGAACGGGACTATGCAGATGCACTTTTCCATTGGTTCAGACTGAAACCTTGGACTCGGACTTGACGCCTACCCTATTCAGACCCATCAACACCTTCTGCAGCTCGACACACTGCTCCTCCTGTCTCCCAGAAGGCCCCGGCTCCCCTGTTGTTCTTTCCCGCACAGATTACACTTTGCACATGGAATCACGTCGAACCACAAGCCGTGGTACCCAGGAGGCCGAGGAGAGCGTGGCAGGAGTGGCCAGCCACCCCACACCCTCAGTCCTGCAGTGCCAGAAAGATGGCCCCTGGGAGTGTCCAGGCGGAGCAAAGCCAGTCAGCCTCAGAGCATCGGTAAACTCTCAGCTACTGAGGGTGGGTCAGTGATTTCAAGACCTAATGTAGCTCCAAACCAAAGCAATCGTTTGCTGATAGGAGGACAGGTGTGTTAAACTTTACTGAGTGACGAAGACCGAGCAGTGGAATGAAGAAAGGGACACCGGGAGGTAGCTGCAAAGTAAAAGCCCCGGGCTGAAGCCTCGCACGTTGCTGCCTCTCTGTAGCCTGGGACTCGTTCAAGGGCTTTGGTTCCAGATTCAGGTCATAGACCTGCAGCATCAACCCGAGGGACCCACTTCCCACATGTGACCGGTGCCCTTTCAAATACTGGCTGTTCTCTACTCATTGAGCATGGAATATGAAACTGACTTCATTCGAGAATACCGTGTATAACTAATAGCCACAGCAATTCTGACCACTATAATCCAATGATGTACTAAAATAATAAAAACCCTGATTTTATATTCATTTTATATATGTGTATGTGTGTGTGTGTGTGTGTATATATATACATATATAATTCATTACATGTACACACACACTTTTGAGAAAAGAGCTTTTTATTTTTGAATATATTTGTTTATTTAAAATACAACAAAAAATGTTGGAAGTGGAAATAACATAGAAGCTATTAAAGAGTGAAAGTAAAAGAAATCCATATGAGCAAAGACACATTTTTTTTTCTGAGAAACAGGCTCTTAAAGAGAAATTTGACATACTGTTAATTTATTGTGTTGGTCAGCACAGCTGTGCTGGAGACTGTTTGAAAGTGCAGCCGTGTGGACAGCTGAGTAAGCCGGTTCCAGGCCCCAGCATATTTCCTATCTAGTTTAGGACCCCCCACCGAGACTGGCACGGATAAGAATACAATTATATTTATCACCTGTCTCTCCAAGGACTCGTCCCTGCCAAGCCCAGCAATGTTAATATTTCCTACCCCAGGTATCCGTTTTCAGGTCATTTATATTGTGGATAATGCTAGCTAATTCTTCGTTTTGGACACAGGAAGATTACAGGTTCTAGACAGTGTGTGTACATGCATATGTGTGTGCATATGATGTGTGTATATACACATATGTTTGTGTGTGTGTGTGTGTGTATATAGATACATAGAGAAAGAGAGAGAAATTTCAACTGCAAAGTTTCCATTTCTTTGACTTGCTGGTATGTGTGATTCCGACATACATCTAGGCCACGTCTTACCTTTCTCAAGAAAGGTTCCCTAGTTTCCTGGACTCTGCATCCAGTTCTCTTGTGGATCCCAGCACCACACACCATGCTCAGCCGCCTGCAGAGCCCCAAATTATAGACGTTTCTTAAACTTGAAGTTAAAAATAAAAACATTAATATTGTGAGAGTACTGCCTATGGGAGCCATGAGGAAGGGTAAATCTGCCATTAAATGCTCTAGACTTAACTGACCCATAGAAATGGGCTTTGGAATTCAGGCAACTACACAAACATCTTTAGTTTCCTTTGGCCTAACAGAACTGATTTTATTATTTTTACCTTCATTTACACCTTACAGGAAATAATGGGGCAGAGATCTAACAGACTGAAGGGGTGTCCCCTCGGTTTTAATTGGGACATTGGTTGCTCCCTGGATTGCGAACACGTCTGTGTGGACACTCCCACTGGGCATGGACACATAACGCCTCTCCAGCCTCGGTGCCTGTGAGGAACTCACTTCCTCTCCCCTCAAGGCATGCAGGGCCACGTGCCTGGTTTCAGCCAGTAAGTGGGAGTGGAGCTGGGTGCCTGCAGCGTGGACTCCAGGGATCACGGAAACTCACGTCGACAATGGCGCTCAGTGCCAAGCCTTCATGCGGGCAGAGGCACTGTGGAGAGGGACCCGCCTATGGCCTGTTCCACCTGAAGAGTTTGGGGACAATTCACTGCACCGCTCTGAGCTGGCTTCATCATGCAACCATGAAAAAATCTATAACCTGTCTCCCTTAGAAAAGGGAGTTACAGACAAGAACACTAACCAACGGCTCATTACTGAGTTGCTTCCAGTACATTCTCACTGTTTCAGCAAATTGTGGAGCATGGTTTTCCTGCAAATGCAGGGTGAGACTCAGAAAGCCATTTGTGAGTAGTTCAGCCTGTTAAATGCGTTAAAATACAGTATATTTTAGGCCATTTTCAGAAGCCCTAAGTCTGTTGGTTGGTGTGGGGGTCTATGTGTTTTACAAGTATTCCCGGGACCCAGCAATGCTTCGATAACAAACCCTGACACAAAGTACATTAGCTATTCAAATCCAGAGTGAAAATTCAGAGCTACTGCTAATTTGAGGGATTATTTAATGTAGATATTAATAAATAAAAAGCATATTGCTAACACATCGGTATATTACATATTAAACAACAGCATGATTGCATTTACTAAAAGCAATTTTCACTGGGGGCTTTCAGCTTTCAATCACGTCTTGGTCGCATCTAGAAAGATTCATGAAATCAACAGAGAGAGCTCTGCTATAATTAAAACTGTAAACTGAATTTGTTCCCTTCATTTTATTTTCGGAAGCCTTTTAAATATAACTTGTCTCCTGTTAGGAAAGTGACTTTTACATAAAATTGTTTTAAAAAGTAACATTTGGTATCAAGTAACTACACACTTGACATATTTCTAGGAGAGAAAACATGAAACACTCAGTGTCTGATTTCAGAAACTGTAATACCTACATGCACACCGCGTCCGCTCCTTCTGGAGCTGAAGATACAGAGTCTTCCCAACCTCTCTGGCAGTTTGTCTTTAAAAAAAATAATCGACTACCTCATTGAGCCTCATTCAATTAAAACGAAATATAAGTGAAAGCATTTAGCTAGAAGCTAATTGAAAATAATACCCTTAGTTTGTCATATATGTCCTTGTCTTGGAAACCTATCAGTCCACCATTTTGGCGACTGGAACCAGAACTTTTGCAAGAGGAGATGTTTCTGTCCGTCTGTATAAAGAGCTGTAGGTAAGCTCACAGCGATCACTGCTTTGAGAGGGTCAACACCAACAGCATATGATCACCACCACAGAGAGAGCAGTTTAAAGTGCTACCCTTAAAATAACTCTGCGGGTTACATCGATTAAAGATAAAATTTTATGTCTTTAACTGGGTGTCTTAATCTCCCCTCTCTGTGCGATGGTTCAGATCCTCAACCACAGCCCTTTCTATCTCCCCAAAATTGTGCTCTGGCTCAAAATGGGTGCCTGATACTGAGGTCTGTTAGTACAGGTGCATCACAGGTACCTAATAACCAAAATGCGCAACATAATGACAGAAGTTTTAAAAATACTATCAATATTTTCTTTTGCTGATGAATTCAAAGATTTTCTTTTGCACTCTAAGAAACCAGGTAATGAATACTGCTTCCTTTGGTAACATGAAGTACTTCACCATTTCAACCCCTGCTCTGATTGGGCCCTAACCCTGACCAGTAAAAACTGTCTGCCTTCCTCCCTTCCTTCCTCTCTCCCTTCCTTCCTTCCTTCCTCCCTTCTGTCCTTCCTTCCTGCCTTCCTGCCTCCCTTCCTTCTCTCCTCCCTTCCTTCCTCCCTATCTCCCTTCCTCCCTCTCTCCCTTCCTTCCTCCCTTCTGTCCTTCCTTCCTCCCTTCCTCCATTCTTCCCTCCCTCCCTCCCTCTCTCCCTCCCCATCAGCCACATTGTCCACTGAGCATGCTGTGATGGCCCCAGAGAATTTTAGAAAAGCGACAGCAACGTCCCCTCAGAGGAACACAATCTGTCCGGCTGTACAACCATGTATTAATACGCTGTTTATATATAGTATCCCCCCTTTTGGTAAATTGTAAGTTCTGCTGCCTCCTCACCGTCTGTTCCTCTGGGGGGAAAAAAAGTCATATTTTGGGTCTTTGTGTCAAGATAAAGAAAATTAATTTCAAAGCCAACAAGGAGGGAGCTGCTGGTGCAGAAGGTAAGTAAATGCCAGCAGCTGCTGTGTGACTTCGAGACAGAAAGAAAAAATACTTTTCAAAAACTGCACTTTGCTACAAATAACACAGGAGGGTTTCCAGGCAGCAGAACGTTCTCCAGCACCCGGTCTGGCCCGGCCCTCCTCGGACTCCCTGAGCAGTGCGTGGACGTGGGAAGGATGGTGATGGGAAGACTCACTGACTCACAGGAACTCGCAGAAGCCCCTGCTCTGGTTTCTAGGGCACCTGGAGGGGGTCTGTCTGTTTATGCCAAATAACAAGGTATTTGATATAAGCATGCAACAAAGGCAGACTTGTGTGGGATGGGTAAGCCTAGAGATCTCACGTCCAGCATGGTGCCCACAGATAACGACATGGGACTTGTGACATCAGGTCCCGCCACACTGTGTCAGACGCTTCCATGGGTCTGGAAAACGCTGTGCTCAGAAACCGCACCGTGTCTGTCTGAGCCCGCCAAGCTAGGCAACGTCTGTGTCAGGTCAGGCAGCCTCATGGGTGCTTGAGGATGGACAGATGGATGGATGGACAAAAGCATCAAAGAATGCAATCATCCATAATTATAGATTTTTCTTAATTGCAATATTTTCAGCAATGGGACTATAAGCTCTTCTCATCACCGTGATACTCAAATATGCAGTTCCACACTCTTGGGTGGTTTCACCATTAAAATTAAAGAAGTGAGCCCAAAGTGATTTCATGTTTTGCTACAAGAAGAATAAAGAAATGAACTGAAGGTAATTTGATGGAAAAAAGTAAATCCCAGGAAGTCCTGTGATTCAGAATAAAGGGGAAGAAGAATACGAGAACAAGAATTGCCACCTGAGTGAGGGCTTGGTTTGCTGTTTACCAAATCCAAGTTCAAATGTCACTGAATGGAGAGCAGCCGGCGTGATCCAAGTGTCACTGTCCATTACCAGCAGTGGCCAGGGGATGTCACAGAGCCCCAGAGCACAGCCCCCTTCCGGCAGCGTCACAGCAGAATCCGGCAAACAGCCGAGGATAATGGGAACTTGGAGTGCAGCGCTTTCGGGAGTGAAGACTTAATCAAAGAAGCAGCAGAGGGGAATTGAAATATTCCCAGGCAGGCAGTCCAGGTAATTTCAGCCATGAAAAGGTTCTGTCCTATTCCCGATGCCCTCCTTCACTGCCTCCAGACCCCCAGAAATCATGTCAAGTTTAGAGGCGGCAAGTGATTAGCTTTCCACACTGGGAAGACCAGTGACTCTGTGCCCACGGGCACCATGTCATCAGCGGACACATTGTTTGAGCTTCGGAATCCACATTTTCAAAATGTGTGCCTGGGATTGTGAGTGACTGGGCCGGGGAAGATTGAAATAATAAATCAGGCTGTTCAAGGCTTAGAGTGGACAGAAATATCATCTTTTAAAACTGAAGACATGCTAAAGCTGATGTAAACAGAAAAATAATAAAGGAGAAGGAACTATGTCCAGACTGCATAATCGGTACAAGACTATAAAATTCTGTGCGTCTTTCCCAGTTAGGCCTCGTGTTTATAGATAGTATTTTGCCAAAGTCATGTTTGCAGTGAACGACCATCAGCATTTCTGACTAGAACTGAGAAAGGGCTCACGGAACGTCGGTAGGGCAAAAGTAGGTTTACGGCTCTGTGTATGGGGAAGAATAAGATAACTGACAAATAACAACACAAGGATGAACTCTGTTTCATGTACTCACAACTGTATACCTACTTGTGTCCCACCCTATGTTAGCATTTTAAATGACTCACGGGCCTAGTGGATGAATTGTCGTCGAAGGCCAGGTTGTTGATGTATTAAAAATCAGCTTTGTCTAGTAACCCTCTCATTACAGGAACCCCCTTTCCTTTGGGGGGGGTGTTCCAAGACCCCCAGTGGGCACCTGAAACCAGAAATAGTACCAAACCCTACATACACTATCTATACCTTCTAAAAATAAATTTCATTTGTAAATTAGGCACCTAAGAGATCAACAATAGCCACTAAGGAAAGGAACAGTTATAAATGCACACTGTGATGAAAGTCGTATGTGTGTGGCCTCTCCCTCTCTCAAAACAGTGCACCGCGCTGCGTCCGCTCTGTTACTTAGAGGACGCACTTCCCGGCTCCTCGGCGGCCCATCTGAGTCCCCTGCACCCCTGCTCTTGGGGCTTGGGGACACTGTTAAAGTCCAGGTGACTTGAGCACAAGCCCTGTGATACCAGGTGGCCGATCTGATCCCGGAGGTGGCTCCCATGTGACCGACAGGTGGGGCGTGGGGTGCTGGACAGAGCGGTCAGCACCCCTGCCCCGGTGGGACAAAGGGGGCTTGCCCAATTTCATCATGCTGCTGCTGATGGTGCTCATTTAAGCTGTATGATTTGTTCATTTCTGTAATTTTCCATTTACTCTTTTCAGCGTTTGACAGCAGATAACTGAAACTATGAATAGCGGGAGTGTGGAGAAGAGAGTGATTGCTACAACCCTGAAAACGCTAGTGCCCATCAATGGAACAAGATAAAACCCAGTGGTCATCATCAGCATGCATGGCCCCTAAATGCGTGCCAAAATAAATTAGTTTTCTTTCTCAAAACAACATCATTAACAAATAAAAATAACAAACAATCCTGCAAACAATCCCCAAAATATTCAATACGGGTTTTCTTTGCTCTTTGTGAATAAATACTATTCTCTCTATATTTTCTTAGCAAAACATTATTTAAAAAACATATAAGGATCAGACATCAAGTTAAAGGAGTTCATCATCCCCAAGCCCTTATTATATTAAATACTAAAGGGACTTATCTAAGCAAAAGAAGAAGATCAAAACTACGAACAGTAAAATCTCAACAAACTCACAACTATCAACAACCAAACCTAAAAGCGAAAACAAAAATGAAGTAAGCAAATGACTAGATCAGGAACAGAATCAGAGAAATGCACTCACATGGGGGGTTATCAGTGGGGAGGGAGAGGGGGAGAATGGTGGGAAAGGAACAAAGAACAAGTAGCATAGATGGTAGGTAGAAATAGACAGGGGGAGGTTAAGAATACCATGGGAAATGTAGAAGCCAAAGAGCTTATATGTATGACCCATGGACGTGAACTAAGGTGAGGAATGGTGGTGGGTGGGGGGAGTACAGGGTGGAGGGGAATAAAGGGGAGAAAAATGAGACGACTATAATAACATAATCAATAACATGTATTTGAAAAATATAAGGAAAGATCAGATGGTTTAGTCCTGCCTTTGCTATGAAGTGCATTCTAGAAGTCACTTTCCCCTCTGTTTCAGCGAAATAGCAGTAAGTGCAGATACTGGCATTGGATGCGGAGCGTTCTCATGGGCGCCTTTAGAGGCTGAAGCGTTCGTGTTAAAGGTTTCCTCTTTTTTATGAGGAGTAACACTGAAGAAAGATATAAACAGACGTACTGGATGAAAAGAGATTTACAAAGTCCAGAACAGCCACAAAAAGAACGGTCCGTAACCTACTGTACCACATTCCCTCCGCCGCCCATGGCATAAACAACAAAGAGATGGACGGCCCCAAAAGACCTCAGCGGTGGCAGGGAATCCAAGGGGAACGGAACACAGAAGCACGGGGGCTGCTTCACCCCGTGTGCGGCAGAACGGCGCTGTCAGTAGGTGCAGAGAGAGTGTCTGGGTGTGTTAGCCAGGCAGAGTGAGGTAAGTGTGATCTGACCCAGAGGAAGGGGCACACTCGCACAGTGCACACACACACCCCTCAAAACACACAAGAGTGTGAACAGCAGGGCAAGGCCACGTTCACAGCAGAGAAAAGAAAATGTTAACACCCAGATCCACTCGACCTACCTTCCTTCTTTCTCAAAGGTCAGCCATCTACTTTTCTAAATGTTGTTTCCATTCGCTGCGCTGCATTACTGGAAGGAGTTTTATTGGCATTTGTGATTCACCCTCCCCACAAAAATCTTTGTTTTAAAACATCTTAGAGTTCCCGTAGAATGAAAAAACCATGAACTCTCAAATGCTTACACTTTTACCCGTTAGTAGCAACAGAGACTCTTAGGTTGGTGACTGGAGATTTCTATTTGCATACTAACTCCGAAACGTAACTGAGAGGCTGTCGGAGAAGCACAGAAGCGGGCAGAACTGTGTGCCGTGGGCTACTAGGGAAGTTCTGCAGAGAATGCTGAACTGGAAAAGGCTTTTCAGTGAGTTTCAAAACTTTTTCATTGTACTTTGAAGAGTTAGGCAATGAGTTAATGTATTAGAAATTTTTTTCAAAAAGCCACTTCACGATGCTTCCCAACACATCCCCGGTAACTGTAAACCTACATGCACAGTTACATGCCTCCCGTGAACAAGGGAGGGGCACATGCCAAGCTGTTCTGGGAAGAGAAAAGGACGTTTTCTAAGGTTTTGCAGAAAATTAATGCCTCACCTGATATGTGGTGAGTACCTCAGCTGCCGTGTTGAAAGAGAGAGGTAGCTCCTACCCCCATAGGGTCTGCACTGTTGTGGGAACACGTGGGTTACAGAAACATTATACGAACCCACAGCTGTAATCCGTGGGGTGGGGGTGGCAGATGGGGGGCAGAGACGAGCTGGTCTGGGGGTGTTTGACATGGAATCTGAGAGTGTGGAGGAGGCAAGTGAGTAACATGTGGGTCAAGGAGAGGGGAAAACTTGGGAAATGTTCAGAGTAGGTGCATCGGGAAAGTAAGTTTGGGGTTGTGGGTAGGGAAGGTGGCAAGAAAAGAGGCAGGAGAGCTAGAACGGCCAGCCCACCAGGCTGCCGCCGAGGGGTACAGGGTGGTAGAGCCAGGCGTTACCTGATCAGCTGCCATTATGTGCACGGAGGACCCGTTTGCAGGGTACTACAGCTGAATTATGGCATTTTATATTTTAATTAAATTAAGATTAATCGAATTAGTCTTTTAATCCCTGGCCACCCTATTCAGAGTGCATCTGAGAAAGACAACAGTATAAACAAGGTGCAGTGCGAGAGGCCGTTGAGTGGGATCTGTTCAGCTTCTGATGGGCTGTTATTATGACCTATTGAACCACATTACCCAGTAATTAAATAAAAAACAAAAATACTCATTGAAAACCATTAAGCTGTTGCATTGTTCAAAAGGCTTTTCTTATGAAATGTACCTCGTCCTCAGCATAGGGCTCAGAACCAACATTTCACTTTTTGAGTGCTCAACTATGATGCTCACAAAAAAACAATTTTCTCATCATGGGCTAAGCCAGGGTCCCCCACCTCCCAGCCTGGGATTGGTACCTGCCCGGGCCTGCTAGGAACCAGCAGCACAGCACGGGGTGAGATTGAATGTAATGGACTTGAGTCATCCCGGCGCCATCCCCCACCGGCCCCCCCCCACCACCCTGGTTCATGGAAAAACTGTCTCGCACAAAACTGGTCCCCGGTGCAAAAATGTGGGGGACTGTCGGTCAAAGCTATTTCTGATAGTCTGTACTGATCGTGTGCACAAGGCAAACCATGGTGTCCGGTGAATTTCTCACACTTTCAGAAATATATACTTGAGGGGTTTTCCCCAAAAAATCAGTTGTCCATGTGTGTATTATTCTTCTGCAGCCTTTGTTAATTTTCTCGCTTCTATTCTGTCAATGAAAACCATCAGAAATTTGATCGCACTGAATCTGCAGACAGGACCGTCTGCGATCTGATTGTGTGAACGTGAGTGGGTCTTCATCATTGTTTTTCAATGGCAAATGCACAGATTCAGTCACTGTCCTCTTCACAACGATTCTGAGTATGAGGCATGAGCCGCTCATTTACTTTAAAGACCTTCCTTTGTTTCCAACTTCCACAATTAATACCTACAACCCCTAAATAATCTAAGATTATATTCCAAGACTATAGTCATAACAAAACTAGAAAACACCCCCTATTTCGTTTTCGAGTCACTACTTTCATTCACCACACACAGGGTACAGGGTTCATCTTACGGTTTCTTTTCTTCTGAAATCACTTCTTCCCTCATCTACCTGAGTAAACGTCCTTAAATTCAGCATGGTTTCTGGTTCAGTCTGCACCTGGCTCCCACGCAGGGAACAATCTCCATGTTCTGTGTTCTCGTGGCTGCTGTGTACTTGCTGGCGTCACGGTGACCTCGGGATACCAGGTTAATGAAAATGTGTCTCCACCGCTCTCATCAGGTGAGCCGGGTACAGACTGTGCTCTCGAAGTGTGGACACTGGAATTCACATTCGTTAAAGTCACTGTTTTTCAAATATTTGCCCCTGCCCATTACAGTAATGCATGGATTAGTAGTTCCCACATGTTTATAAGTGTGACTCCACTCCCACGAGAAAGTCATCAATAACTCATGTTCTAATATGTATATTGCTACATTTCTCAGTCTACCCATCAGATATGCACATTTCAGGCCCTGTATTTCACTGTGATGGGGATATGGCTGAAGCAAAATTTGTGGAGTCCCATTATGACCTTCGCACATGCAGCAAGGGGAAATGCCACACGTGTGTGAGTGAGCTGGGGAGCTGAACCCGCTAACATAAATAAAGGGGGGAGAGTGTGCAGGAGAGACTTCTGAGAGCGTGAAACACGTATTTGTCCCCAAGCTATTCTGTGAAAAATCTCCAGAAAGGTTTGAATATTGAAGCAATGTGGACGGGGGCGTGCACTCAGGAAGGGCATAGGCTGACGGAGGCATTTCTGAAGCAAGTACGGGGCTCCCAGGACTCAGGCCGAGCCTGCCTGTCCTTGAGCAAGGTCAAGTTGGGAGTGTATGAGACGTGAGGTCACAGCTATGGAATCAAGGGCATCCTCACGTGACTCTTGAAACTTCATGATCTGAAGAAATCCTAGAGGATTAATTCCACTTCTAATCACTTGGTAAGCTCTTCATTAGGTATGTATTTTCCAAGACCAGTTAGCCCTTGGTTTGAACATTTTCACTTTTCTGTAACCAATTACGTTTATAATCATCTCTCACAATTACAGATATGTATCTCACATATCAAGTAAAAAACTGGCTCTGTAAGTTCTCTGATGTTATCCAAGCTGTCCCCTCCAGAACTCTGAAAACTGTACCTCATAACTGTTCCATACGTGATCCCTGAAATATCTATCTCAACATGAAAGGCAAAAAAAGAACTCCAGTCAGTGGTTCTTCGAGAACACGACATGATGGAAACTGTCCCTGAGGAAAAGGGATTTGGCAGCAGTGGTATTTGGAGCGGGTCAAAGCCAAGACACGACCAAAAACAGATAGACGTGTCGCCGCCTCCTAAAGACACACGAACCGAGGTCACGTGGACGGGGCTGAGACCCTGGTTTGGGACACAGAGAAGCTACGACAAGGAGCGACTATGGTCAGGAGTTGTAGGCAACTTTACCTCTCAAGTGAAGAAGGACTGGGGCAAGTGAAGGAGACAAAAGGAGGCCAGAACGTCGGAGCGACCGGGAGTGGGGGTCTGACAGATGTGAGGAAGCTTCGAACAGAAGAGTCGCTCCTGTTGAGTTTTAAGCCTCTGAATCACTAAGAAGTCCCCTCAAAGAGATGAGTCCAGGATCTTAGATTTGGACATTCTTCGTAGATACTATGGTTTAAAGCCAAGAGGTTATAGAAACAGGAGAAGAACTAACAGAGCTTTGAGGGTTCGGCACTGTGAGGATTTTAGAGATAAATGCAAAGTTTGCAAAGGACATCAAGGGAAAGCTGGTTTTCAGTGACTCTGGAGTTAAATTACAAGGGTCACCAACAAATACACAGCCACTCTGTCAGGTGGTGCAGAAATTCTCTTATTCAAGGTTCTCGAAATGCAATTTTCATCACTTTCGACATCCTTAGGGACTAAATAAATACCTCACAGAGCTTGTGAAAACTCACAGGGTGCACCAGAGGTTCAGAGTTAGTGCTGGTCACTTAAAGGAGTTATCCACCTGGCAAGGTCAGAACGAACATAAAAGAAATAAATAGGGAGAGTAATTAACAATGTATGTTATATTGTCCAGAAAGCGTATGAAAATGTGCCAGGCAAGATTCATCATCAGGGAGATGTCAATCAAACACAATAAGATATTGACGTAGACAGGTGCTAACCTGGTGAGGATGTGAAGAGAAAAAACTGCTTTTGGGCACATAAAATGGAGCAGCTGCTACGGAAAATAGTACGGCAGTTCCCCAAAAACTAAAAACAGAGTTAGTGTAAGGTACGGGACTTCTCCACTCTTGGGTGTGTGCCCCGGAGAGTCGCAGGCAGAATCAGAGAGACAGTTGCAGAGCCAGGTTCACGGCAACGTTAGCGACAACAGCCAAGAGGTGCACACAGCCCAGTGACCCTCTACAGATGAAGGCACATGCAAAATCAGTACACATCTGTAACGGAGCACACGGAATGCTGCCGCCTTTTAAAAAGAAGGAAGTCCTGAGAAAACCTGGAGGCGATCGTGCTCAGTGAAATAAGCTGCTCACAAAAAGACAAATATTCTATGTGCCACTTTTGTTAAGTTATGTAAAGTAGTCACGTTAATAGAAACAGAAAGCAGAATGGTTGCTGACAGGGTCTGAGAGGAAGCATGGAGAGTTATGTGATGGGTAACGAGTTTCAGTTTCACAAGATGAAGACATTCTGGGGGTGAAGTCTGTGCAGATGGTCGCACAACAGTGTGAGTGCGCTTAACGATGCTCAGCTGTGCACTTAAAAAGGGTTAAGATGGTAACTTTAATGTTATGTGTATTTTACCAAACCTGAAAAAAGCTCTGGCTGGTGTGGCTCAGTGGATTGAGTGCCAGCCTGTGAATGAAAGGGTCATTGGTTCAATTCCCAGTCAGGGCACATGCCTGGGTTGAAGGGCAGGTCCCCAGTAGGGGGCGCACAAGAGGCAACCACACATTGATGTTTCTCTCCCTTTCTTTCTCCCCCCTCTCTTCCCCCCTCTAAAACTAAATAAATAAATATCTTTTTAAAAATTATTTTAAAAAGCCAGTCATAAATAAATAAATACATACGATAATTAGTTAAAAGGTAGAGAAAAAAATCAAAGGTACAAAAGTAAGTGGTACAGAATAAAAGTGACAGTAAAAACTGAAAACCTGAATAACCAGAGGAAACACCTGGAGAAAAGAATCCTATGTGATAATTAAAATCGGGAAAATTTAAATATTTGAATGAATTTGAGGAAATGAGTATTTTTAAGGTGACCTGGAACTAACAAAGATGTAGAGAGAAAAGGAATCACAGGTTTTAGATGGGAACGGTGCTAACTGATACATTTTCACACTGAGGTGCATACATAAGACCACCGGTAATGTCTCTGTTTATTTAGACTTTTAAATTACTTTCTTTAAAGCCTTATCATCTTTTGAATGCTGGCTTGACAACTCTGCTAAAAGAGTTAATCCTAACAATTTCTTTCATTGGCATTTAAACAGTACCTTTTTTAATTACAGCTTTAAAATTATTGCTTAAGTACAGAATTACAAATTTATATTTGTTGCTTGATTGCTAAACCCTCTCATATTTCTAATAATCAGTGTATAATTCCTTGCATGTTCAGTGTAGGTAATTATGGCATTTAAGAATAATAACAGTTTGATTCTTCCTTCCTAGTCATGAAACCCTCAATGTGTTTTTCATGTCTCCTTGTTGCCCCAGGATGGAGCTCTGGCACGGGATTGTTCAGAAAAGGTGATGGCGGATATGTTTTATCCCGATTTGAAAGAAAAGGCCATGCTTTTCTCCTACGAATAATGTCTCCTACAGAATTCCAGGAGACATACTCTCAGATGCACTTTACACAGCAAGCCTGACATAAGTTGTCACTTCAAGGAAGCATCCTTCTGTCCTTGGTTTGCCAGATGTCTTCACCACACACACGTGTAAAATCCCATCAGATGCCATTTCTGCTTCTGCTGGGACAATCGTGTGACTTGTGTGTGCTTCCTCCGTCTGCTAATGTGGCGAACGGTAACCGTTTCCTAACAGCAAACATCCCTGTGTTTGGGCGATTAACTCAATTTCGCCCTAATATTTCCTGCCCCGTTGCATTTGCCTTATAAGTGGCTTGTTCGGGATTTTTGCACGGCCTGCATAGGAGATAATGGTCGGAGATTTTTTTCTTGCTGCTCCTACCTCTTTTGGTGTCGCAGTTACCTCGACCTCATCAATTGATGTTGCTTTTTGAATTCTTTAGAAGTGTTTGCATAAAATTGCAGTCATCTGTAACTGCAGTGTTTGGTGAAATTTACCTAGAAAAGTATTGGGGCATGTTCTTTTCTCTGCAGAAAAAATGTTCAACCACTGCTTTCTTTAATATAATGTTGAAGTATCATCCAGCATGGCCATAGTGCCAAAGTTGACAATTCTGCATCAATTACTATTAGAATGTTGAAATAGACATATATATTCCCAGTAATTGTTCAAAATACCATTGCAATATGAGTAGGCTATATATAAGTTGATAGGTTACCCAAATATTTCCACCATTTTATTGTTAATTAGGATCTGCGAGTGAATGGTTGAACTGGGTAACATTTGCAGTTGTCTTTCAAAGAAAAATTTTATTAATTTAAGCTGTAAGATGGTTCATTTAAGGCCCATGTAACTTATAAAAATGAGTTTTAGAAACCTACAATTTTAGATATGTCAATCCAACTTGATCGGAAAATAAAGGCAGCTACACAGTAGGAAGAAAAAATTCATCATCCTCCATGTATTAAATCCAAATCATCCTCAATTTATTAAATTTGAAATAATTTTTTAAATAAACATGCATTTTTTTGTTTTTTAGTAAAACTCCCCTTACTCTAAAGCGCAATACTTGATTTAAGGGAAAATGACATCATTTTATGGTAATGCTTGCCATTTTAAAAAATAGCTAAGAACTTCGGGAAACAGTGTACAGAGCTCTCTAGCCACAGTGGGAGGAAGACAGGCACCACACGGCACCACGCACTCGCCCGCAACGTGCAAATCTTAGGGGGCAGCTCGCCCAAGCCACCCCGGCCTGTCCACCCTGCAGGCCGCTGCGGGGCACCACCACCACGCTCCACACACCGCCGGGAGCTCACTGAATTCCGTGACAGAACAAGAGTGTGTGCCCGGAGAGTGGCCCCGCAGTGCGTGGGACCTAAGAGAATGGCTCCCACACACACGAAGAGCAAATGAGCCTGCAACACTTTGGGGAGATTTTAAATGGGCACCGTCTCTACCTCTAAGAGACCAACAGCTTCCTTCATCAGACGTGCATGCTGACCTTTCGGGCGTGAACCCTCTCTTTCCGTGGTTTCCCTGCTTCTACGTCACACCCTGTCCTCGGTCTTGGTTCATGGTGATCTGCGACATTTCACAGCCATTCCATCCACGCACAGTGAGGGCCTCTCTCTCTGTGTCATCACTGACGGTGACTTTGGGTCTCCAACTGCCACAGTTCCCAGTTCAGTCTCGGACAGCAGACTTCAGGAGCCCTGTTTCTGTCACTCAAGCTATTTCTGCACTTAATTGCTAATTGCGCTGGCCAGGCTCAAAGGGAGACTCTCCTTCAACGTGTGCTAGAAAAATAAAAACTGTCAAAAAATGTCTGCAGAAATCCAGGAGTGACTGCTGGGGTCATGACGTGTCTTAGGGGCGTTTCTTATACGTAGCAGAAAACGAGCAGCCCCTGCTCTGGCACCACCTGAAAGATTCTCCGTCACTAACAAGTCTCTCCTGCGCCTCCCTGAATGCTGACCGCACCCGCAGGGCAGGAGAGGTCGGAGCCTCGGCCTTCTGCTGGGCTGTGCGTCATCTTCCGCACAGTCAGCACAGCACACTGTCTGCAGGAAGGACCCCAAGCCCGGGGGCCGGCAGAAGTAGGTCTGCAGGAATTATTTTTGTATTATTTATTGAATTAGTGTATGATTTATTTGTTACAACTGTAAACCTACTTTTGCCCACCCCACATATAGTGTGACATAAAATGTTAGAGCGATATTAATGTATATATTTAGAAAATGGTCTTTTTCCCCCAGATCTGAAACTGGAAGCTCTTAGAGAGCACGGCATCTCCTGAACATTTGTATATCCTGGGAGAATTTAACTGTATATAATCGCAGAAAATAATACCTCACATACAATATAATGAGCAAATAGACTCCTATAATATTAACATATACCAGATACACCAAATGGCCTTAATTTTGTGAAATATCTTGTACAAACTAATAGCTTGTGATTAGCATCTACACTTTTACTGTGTTGGAATTAATTTAACCAAAACATGACGTGATCCAGATGTAAATAAAAATTAATAAAAACATAAAGCTCATAGAGCTTCAGTGTTTTTCCTGCAAGATTAACTTAGGCTGTCGTAGATAGCGAAAGGCGACATAAGTTACAGTGAATTGTTGGGGAGAGGCAACGACCACTTATTTTCCCAGCAAGCTCATTAGCTAAGCCCTCTGGGGAATGACAGGAAAGCCGCTTAGTGAAAGACAAGGGCTGGAGAAGTTCCACATGGATTCCGATGCCCGCATCTTTTCATTCAATAATTATCAAATGGAACAGTGTCTGTTAGTGGGTCATAATTGCTGGACTCCAATGACCTTTATTTAAAAGAAATAAAAATATTTTAAAAGAAACCCAACAGGTTTAGTTTTTCTAGAATTACTGAAAGATATTTTTCTTACATACTTTAAAATCTCAATTTTAAAATACTCTACAATATGTCTTTGTATTCAATTTACATTTGAACATAGCTAATATGGAAATTCCAGGAGAGGTTTGACTATGAATTTTTAAAATCTATCAGAAGCAAAAGCAGGTAGAATAAATTCAAATGAATATTCATTGTATGCATATCAAATATTGAGATGCCTGTCTTTCTTTTTGAGATTTTATCTAATGTAAATGTATAGTTTATATGCTAAAGAAACTCCAAGAACAGTCAGGCTGGTTGGGTGAAGGGTGTAATGTAATGAAGTGACATGTCCCTGACCTTGACCCACTGCTTCGCACCTCCAGGCAGGACCATGTCTGATGCAGGAAGAGAAGGGCTTTTCATTCCAAATCCATCCTGTTGACACTGAGTTTTAAGTGTTCCCACAAGAGAAAAGTGACCATTAGTATACTAGCAACTGTTGAGGTTAAAAAAGAATTTACAGTCCCTAAAAGAAACATCTATTCAAACCGAACCAACAAAGAATATAGACTCAAACTGAACTGACGGGATTCGACGCTCAAGATATAAATATTCCGAAGGTATAGGACAGAGCAGTGGGAGAGAAATCCTTCATTGCCTGATGAGTTTTGCTAAATCGTCCCCAGTCCTATGTTTTAAATATAAATTTCTACATGGGTTACTCAGTCTTCCAGACAATACGATGCCCATTCAAACTTGAGCTGTGCGTTAGGACCCATTCACAAACATTAAATCATGAAGCATCTTTTTTTTTTAAATGCCTGTCATCAACATGACTGACAAAGGAAATCTCTACCGTTAGTGCTGTTACTTGAAACTCAAACTGAATGTCTTAGAGAAGCAGCATTTGGAGACGCCAACACATTCAGGGGGCTAAGTTAGGAACTTTCAAGTGTGTCCTTAGAAAGCTCTGTCTTCGTTTGTTGGTGACTGGTGGCAAACGATTCCCAGCTAATCAAAAAGTTCAGTGAAGAGAAACTGGGAATACTAATAAAAGTGCATTAAAGTGCTCCGATTAAATATCCACCTCATGGTAAAAAAGGATTATCAGCATTTGCACATGACGCGAACTTGGTCTATTTCTGTCGGGCCCCAAAGTAAGCCAATGCCTGTTTGTCAGCCCACCTCCACCATCCTCGGTCACTCCCCCACGGTCTGTGTGTGAATGATCTGTACCTGAAAGAACTGTCCAGGACTCTTATTGGAGCATAAAGTCCGGGCCGCACCCTAGGCTTAGGAACTGGGATGGACCGGGGGTGCTGACACCTGCGAAGCCGCCCTGTGGTGGGAACGTGCCCTCGGCATCGCTCCCCAGGGGAAGAGGGCGGTGGCATCGGCGAAGACCTTGTCCTTCCCACCCCTTGCCCAGAAGAACTGAGATGGCGCGGGGTTTTTTTCCTTCCCTAATTTTATCGACTTATTTCTTCCACAAATTCCAGCTTGAATTCCAGCTCAGAGGCCAATGATAAACTTATTACTTGGCACTGAAAAGAAGATAAACTAACAGGAAATACATCACAGGTTCCTCAACCTCCGGGAGCTGATGGTTTAAGGATTCAGTTTCAAACAACAATTACCAATTACAATAAGATGTGCTAAGTGTTATAACAGAAGTGCCAACACAGGTTTTAAATAAAGGAAGCTTGTTATAAAAAAATTAAAAGGTGATGTTTCCATCTGTAACCAAAGACACCCAGGATGTCCGAGGTTTTGCTTGTTTTCTGACGGAAGGGAGCTTGCTTCTAGGTCGGGGCGCCACGTGCTGTCCACAATGCAGAGAGTTGACATCATTGTGTGATTTAAACAGTGACTTAATCCATTCGCCCTGCATAAAAATAGATTACAAAGCAATCCTGATTCATCTATAGTTGATTTGATGTTTATAAAACATTTTTTTACAATCAGCACGTTTGACCAATTTCGAGTGTGTATGTATTTAAAAAGTGGATCCACTGGAGAGCAAACCCAGGCGGAGCACACAGGGTTCTGACTCCCGGGACTGAAGCTGGGAGCGTCCGGCGCTGTAACGAGCATCACGAGGCTGGAGGAGACACAGGTCCTGGGAACGCTCATGGTCACCGCTGCTGGGCAGATTTCTGGTTTTCCATGCCTTTGTTTTAGCCCCCTTTTTGTGTTTGGGGTCCACAAGTTAGGATAGACTGGCCCATCACTTAAAGAATTCGGAGAACCTTGACTTCAAAATCCCGGAGGGAACCAATGCGAGAAACACTGATTTCCTTTGCCTTCGACGCCCCTATGTACCTGTGCTCGGAGACTCAGCCCCGTGTGAAGGGAGCTCCCGTCGGCTGCCATCAGGGAAGCTTCCAGAAACTGTGCCAGTCATGTGTGCAACACAGTGATTATCAAAAACATAAGTTCTACAAAATTACCAAAGAAGAATTTATATTAAACAACTCAAGGTCATATTCAAACCTTTTTGCTCCCTAACACATGCTAGGGTCACCTGTGTTCTTTACAACCTTGAAGGTGTGCACCTGCCGAGGCCCTGTATGCAGGAGGGGGCCCCACAGGGACACTGGCTGCTGGGGGAGTGCTCACACCCCGGAAAGCGGTGAACACGGCACACCGGGGGTTTGCCCGCAGAGAGCCCAGGTTGAATGAACACTCAGCCGAACTATGCGGGGCCAGCACTCCCATTGAACTCGTCCCTAAAATCATTCCAACGAAGTCTCAGACTAAGAAATACCACTGGGCACGTCTCCTGTTCCAAGCCAGGGCTCCCGCCTCACAGCCAGGACACCCCACGCATGTCTACAAGGGCCACTGGCTGTGGCCTGTCCTGGCATCGCCCTCCCGTTGGCGGGGGTGGTGGGCTGCAGCCAAAATAAAGCTCACTGCTCCCTCCCACACAAAAAAAACAGGTTCCCCATTTCCTGGGGGTTCCATACTCCCATACCTAGTCTCAGAAGCAAACAAAATCTAAATAGAATTAACTTCAAATAGAAATGTAGAGTTCTTTGGCATAAGGTATGATGATATAAAATGTATATTTAAACTAAGTGATGGAATGAATGCAGAAAATGACAGGAGCACCAGTGAGACTGGCCCAAAACAGACCGCCCAAGTTTACATTCCGTCCCCTACAGGGTCGTGGGCCTACCGTGCCAGCAAGGGCCACTCGAACACAGGAGCCGATGCCGCAGGGAGCGCAGACTCGGCCAGCACGCAGACTCCACCATGTACCAGCCTCCCTCCGCCCGCCCTCCCGTGTGTCTGCACGTCCTGTGCACCTGGACAAGAACTAAGCTGGCTCTCCAGCGTGGGTGGCTGTCCCCAACAGCGTGCTCACTTCCCTCCGCAGCCACAACCACCTGACTCCAGCCCAGCAGCCCCACGGGCAGCCTGACCTTCCTCCACATTCTGCGCCAGCCGAGGGGGAGCCCTGGCCAGCTAGGACGTTCAGAAGACCTGCCGGGGAGAAATCCTTCTGATTCGAAGGGGAGATGCAGATTAATTTGCGACTATTGCCAAAGATGCTGGAAGTAGAAATTTGAAAATAGAATAATGCACGTACACGAGCTCTGGGAATGGTGTGCAAACACCCTCGTGACCACCAGACACCAGGACCTAGAAACCTCAGGCCAGAGCAGGGCGTTGAGCCCTCCAGGGAAGTGACCACGGCATTCACTGCCTCCCGGGGTCCTGGAGCCAGGCCAGGAACTCCAACCCCAAACCAGGTTCCGAGGCCTTGGGGGCTCCTCACAAGTAAAAAGTGTTGGTGGCAATGGGTCAATTTGGGATTCGCTAAAAGTTGACGTTATAAAGGGAATTATTCACAAATCCAAAGTTATGCTGGTCAGAAATCTCATGGAACAGGCACCTTTTGAACTACCACAGAATTTCAGAGAAGAAAAATGTAGAAAGTAGAGATCGCTACTTTTTCTCAACTTTTCCAGTGATTTATATGAGAAACTGGTTGTGATGTTGGTGCCTATGTAAAAGGTTTTAAAAAATCTTGCAAAGATCCTCATGTGAATAAAAAACGCAGGGAAGAAATAAATAATGTTTGGCTTTCTAGAGATGAAATGAACAAAAGCAAAGGAAAAGTAATTGGTGCATTAGTTTTTTCCTTCCTTTACTCACCACACCTGCTCTCCTCTCCCCTTCGCCAGGAGGGCCCGTGATGCTCAGTGTGAAACTTCCAAGCGGACCGCACAGGACAGATGCATGCTAAGGGACTGGAAAATACGTGCGTGCACCCTTGAACATGAGAGTGTGCTCGGCAGAGCTGGTGCATGTGAGGAGAACCTCAGTCACTTACTTGACGCTCTCCTCTGCTCCTCTCCCCTCAGAGAGATGTTATTTTTCCCATAACCGTGTGATGTCTACAGATGGTCCAAGTCACGAAGCTGGAGGGGAAGAATTTTCAGCATTCACTTGATATCGCAGACCGGTGAGCACTTCGTATTTCTTAAACCATAAAAGGGATCTCTGGAATTCTGATAAGGTTTTTTGTGTACTTAAAAATCTATGCTCCTAAACAAACCAAAATTTCCTTTTGATCTATTGTGTTTAACATGTGCTGTTTCTGTTTTATGCTTTTTACATTATCTATAAATAGTCAATGTAGTCACTATAAAATTAGAAAACCTGGTTCTACAAAAATCCACACATTTGATGCATCAATACTAATATTGTCATTTTTTGAGACATTTCCCATTGCCATGGCCAATTTAAAGGTTAACATGGTTGGCCCTTGTCCATCTATTTTAAACCACAATTAATGAATCTGGAGACTGATGAAATTTTTTAAAAGATGTGAATCTATAATAAAGGTACGTGAAGGTCAAAAGTATTAAGAAGAAAATGCAATAGATATTGAAGATACCAAGGCTTTCAGAACCAAGCACACCACAGCCAGAAATATTCCCATAGTTAATTTATAAACTCTCAAAATGAATAGAAGTTCTGACAGCTTCTTAAGCAAGGCTGTTCCCTGAGCTCCGCTACAGCAGAAATAAGTCCTCCGAGTGTGGGGTCTATGTGAATCAGTCTTCCTCTGTTTGTGAGTTACCACGGAGTTTTTAAGAATAATAGACCTAATTAGATTTAGTGACTCAATAAATAAATGCAACTTTTTATAAGCCATCAGTAATTATCCCTTTTTCCAAGTGGAAGTGAAGTAAGCAGAGCTTTCACGCAGAAAATATATTCCGTGCTCTTGACAAGGACCTGAAAAATGCATGTCCTGGAGTCAAAGAAAGCAGATAATTTATTGATTTCTCCTTCCCTCAATAAAGAGAAAGGAATATTTTTGGAAAACAGAATATGAAGAGATGTCCTCTGCTTCCTTCGGTCTGGCGAGAATTAACAACATTAAAAAGGAGAAAATTGTGAAATCCGACTGCGTGTTCCAGCGGAAGGGACCCAACTGTGTGATGCAGCGCGCACCCCATCACACGGAGCACGCTTTCACGTGGAGAACAATCTGGGCCGTGCTTGGTTTGGCGTTTGTCTTGGTTTCTATGGCAGCGTTTCCCAATATGGTCTGTGCACCACGAGTGCCACAAAACAACGGCGTCTGTGGTTTGAAAAATTCTGAGGCCACAGAGTTAGCAAAGCTGAGAGGAAATGGAGCTGGTTTGTTTACGGCAGGGCGTCTCGGGGCCTTCTGAGTCAACATTTACAAGGACACACTGCCCCCAAGATGTGCTCTTTCTTCAGAAATCTCCAGAATCAGACCAACTGTCACCTTCCTCCCGGTGACCCCACTGGTCCGAGGCATCGCTACCCCTTGCCTGTCTACCTGCTACGGGCTTCCAGCTGGACTCCTTGCTCCCACCCTCATCCCCTTAGATGATAATCTGGTCTCAGCACCGCAGCCCCCTTGTCTACCATTTCGAAGCCCCCCAACAGCCTCTCTCTTCACGAAACATCAGAACCCTAGAACTGGCACAGTCATCGGCAGCAGCCTTTGATTGGCCGCTTCTCCCTAGAGTGTTTCTTGCCTGGGTGTCCACAGCCCCAAATACGTAACCCTGAAAGTCTCATTTGAACAGTATGTCAAAGAGGTGGCCAGCCTGCCTCATTAGAATTGCAGGGATGGCCCCTCCCCCCGCTCCATATTCCCCCTCCTCTCAGATGGTGACATTCACTCACGTGTCCCGTGCACTGTTCATGGTCTCTCACTCGCCACTGAAACCCAAGCTCAGGCAGACAAATGTATCCAACCACCCGCTTACCCAGGGCTGTGCCAGCCACAGCTGCGACTCGAAAAGCATCTGCAGACTCATCAGATATTTCAGAATAACACTCCTGAAATGGGTTAGGCCCCCAAAACTCCTTCTTGCACTTTTTTCTAAAGACAATTGTCTCAGGACCTGTTGATGGAGCACACTCAATGACAAAAGCCCCCTGGGAAGGTCCCCGAAAGTACGGAAGAGATTGGACGAGACGCTGATTTCATTTGTGATGTCCCTAACCTGCAGACAGGTGCGTTTCATGTTCTGGCACCTTACTTAGAACAGAACAAAGGGATCTCACTCTGAAAATGTATATTTGAGGGTGTGGCAGGCCATCGACCTGTTCCTCCACTGCTGAAAGCCACTGTTAAGTGACATAAAGAGTTGCCAAGTTCCAACCTAAGCTGACCTTCCCGTTTATAATTCTTCAAAGAACCAGACAGAAGGGCAACTAAATGTTTGTGTGTCAGAGGATTTCCTGTAGTCTTCGTACAGAAGAGACAGAAAAATGGCCATACACGCAGAAAGTATTGATGGGTTTACCTCATCACTTTCCAAAAAATTAAATGATATGTCTCTTCGCTTGCCTCCATGTAGAGAAGCTTCTCATATATAAGAATGGCTGGTCAGCCATTATAGAATAAAATTATTTCATCAAATACATACATTGACATTGATCTAGTTATACAGTAATAAAAGCTTATTTTAAAAGATAGCTCAAATCCTGAAATGCAACTGTTCCTAATTCGTTTCTTCTGATTTAACTGCACATTTCTAAATAGAGCACCTGGCCTACCTTACACACGGACGTCCTCTCATGACAGGCCGCATTTAACCCTCTCACAGAGGTGTTCCTCCTTCTCATCCTCCAGAGCACAGAGGAGCAGCCACACTTTTCGGCAAAAGTAAATTCAGTGTTTACTGTCTTGTGACTAGAAGAGTCAATGAGTGGAAAAACAGTGTGATTCCTTCCCAACCTTGTGCAGCTTTTTAAATGTCCTGGATTAATAAATGTTTTACTTTGTGAGTGTACCATCTTCCGTGTTCCCAGCGACTTCTTTTCCTAACACCTCTGTGGTTCTGCAAAATCCTCAAAATATTCACTTCACTTCGATGTCATCGCCTCCCTGCAGTAATCGGCCCGTGCCGTTTCCCACTGACCGTGCGCCTGCGAGAGGCCTCAGAGCACTACAGCAGTCTGGACTCACCCGCCAGCAGCCGCGTGGGCAGCCACCTTGGGCCGGCGGGAGAGCCCCTCCCTGGTGGACTCCCGCAGGGATGCTCGGTGTGCAGCCTGCCCTCTCTTGCTGCCACAAGGCCAGAGCCTCTGTGACTCCCGAACGCTGGGTCTGCCTGTTCTGTTTCCTAAACATAAATACTTTTCTTGCTTCTCCTTTTTAGGTTTTTGGGTATTTTATCATAGTGTGGTCCAATTTGGCTGGGATTGTTTTTTGGTTATTTGAGGCAATTTTCCACCTAGTGCTTTCGGTCCCTTCATTCTAAGTTGTTTGGTGTCACATGATTAATACAGCCGAGCCAACGTCCTGTTACTCCCTCCTGACCACTCTGGGGTTTCCTGTTAAATTTCCACTATCCTTTTACCACCTGAGCGATTTCTGGGATTTCCGTCCTCCAGTCTCCGGGCTGCTGAATCCAGCTGCATCATCGCTACCCATCAGTAGCCATCCATCACTCTGACTGTCCACTTCAGTGCGTCCAGTTCTCATCCGTGGATGCAAGATTATTAACCCGGAGATTAACCACCATGTTGGAAGTTGTCTTCTGTTTACTCCATTATATTTGTTTTCCTTGTGAGGCTTGTTTTATTTCTGTCTTTATAATGGAAGGATTTTTACAATTATCCAGGGAAACAAATACGACAAAAATGTGAAGTTCACTTTCAGCTTCCTAGGGGTGGAGACCGACCCCTGGCAGGCTCACTGCAGGGCTGGCAGGGCCCGGTGGGCTTCTGATTAAGCAGCCGGCACATCTGCCCCGGCGTGGGTGGAAGAGGGGAACAGGGTGGGGGAGGGGGAGGGGTTGATTGCACAGGTGACAGAAGTCCAGTCCGGCTGCCCAGATTCTAGAGTTAAGGTGGAGAAAAACATAAGGATTCCACTGTTGAACACGAAAGACGTCACTTGATCATCTCACATCATGGTCTTCCACAGCACTTAGTACCCCAAATCCAGAGGCACAACTGTCCAGTTCCTGCGGGAAGTAAACCTGCAGTCCCTGGGGTGTACGGCAGGGGGAGTGCTGCGGGCTGGACGCAGGCGGCTAAGGAAGAAGAGCTGGGAATGTAGCCGCCTGGCCAGGCCCCCTGCCCAGCGCCCCTCACCCTGGCCCTCGCCAGCACCCAGGCCCAGCTGCCACACCTCTCCAGGCCTGTGCAGGGTCACTGGCCATGTCCCCTGCTGTCCCCACCCGTGGGCCTGTCAGTGGCCTGCGCGAGTGGCTAAGTCAGCAGTGAGCCTTGGGTCACTGTCTAACTTCCAGAAACATACCTGCCCCTCATTCGCTCTTTTGCCTCTCCGATTTTATTTGCACTTGTGAGTTTCTGCATTTCTTTTCATTACCACTTATTTACTATACTTCAGTGGTCTCGGGTGAGATGAACACGCACAGTGTGTTTGCGACGAAGCCGCTTTGTGTGCAGAAGAATCAGAAAACAGTTCTTGGACCACACAGTCTTAATGAACTTAACTACACGTCTTTCGATCACGTAAAAAATAACACAATTTGCATGGCAATCTCCGAACAAGGAGAAATCTCATCACTGACCTTGCCACTAATTCCAGGAGCCTCCCCTCCCCAAGAGCGGAACCTCGGAGCTCCGAAGACTAGAGCGGCATCTACACTTTCCAGTTCCCATTAAATGGCTTCTCGTCTAAACTTTCCAGAATTAGAAGAATGAGTGAGCTCACACCAAATGTTCTACACTCCAGAGGGGCCAGATCCTAGGTGGCTTATGTGAAGGACATAACATGCAGTATTAGTTTTGGCCCCAAAACTAAGGCAGAAAAACTAGAAATGAAACTGTCTTTGTCTTTAAGTCAGACAAACACTCACTTCACTCTCCGTCATCACTTCAACACCTGTGTTGTTCCCAGCCGGGACGCGAGGCTCCTGCCAGCGACATCTGGCTGGACGGCTCCCGCCGCGCTTCACTGTCAGTGCCGGGGTCTGGGGACCAGGGTGCTCGTCACCTGCGATGTGACAAGTCCTCTCAGCCCCTCTCCACACCGCTCCGGGCTGTTCCTTCACCTCGTGCTCCGTCTCCCACAACATGCATTTTGTTTGGCTTGATAAAAGGCCTCAAATATATTTCAATGGCCCCAAAAATACCTGCTATAGGCAAGCAGACAATGATGGGAGTGTGTGTGCGTGCTCCTGCTTTCCAGGGCCAGCAAACATGTTCATGCAACACACAGAACATCAGGAGGCATGAATCTGACTTAAAAAAACACAACATGTCTCTGAGAAAAGGACTTCAAAGAGATTCCCAGCTAAACGAGGCCACCATGGGTCAGTATCGGCTGACGCTGACGAGTGCCTGCTGCGTGTCGGTCCTACTCACCCGGGATCTACACAGGTAACTTCGATCACTGCCCGATCTGTCTGTCAAAAGTGACTGAAACTTCAAGCCCCTGCCCAATCGTTTTGGCGATTCGCCCGCATAGTTTGTTTTGGCACAGAGATGGCTCGTTTGAGGGAAAACACAGAGCGTTTAGGAGCACAAGAAGGGCCCTCTCTGCTTCACCACACATGGGGCCCTGCCAAGCTGTTTAATTTATCTGAGACTCCGTTTGGTTTGTTTTCCATTTATAAATGAGGGAATTGGGCTTATCCCTGGAGCTTACTGAAGTTCACTCTAATTATCTGTATAAATGGAATGAAACGCAGGTCCTAAGTTTTCCCGTAAGGTTGTCTGGATGCTCCAATAACATAATAGAAGTAAATGCACTTTTTAATTTTTATAGCAATATACAGATGGTTATTGAGGATGAAAAAAATGCCCAGATTTAAATCCATTTTATGAACCTTTATAGACATTTAGGCCAAAAAATAAATGTATTCTCCCATTTACTAGAGGACAGACGGGTTAAAACAGAGAGGATGGAGAGGGTGAACAAAAGCAGGTTTACAGGTGTTCCCATGGAAGATAATACAATGACTGATAAGTAATAATACGAGGATGGACTCTGGACTCCATGCACTCACCACGGTAAACCTACCTCCCCCCACCCTGTGTGTGTTGGCAGACACAATGGCGACAGGTACTTGGAGAATGACCTGCCACACTTATGCACACAACTCACCATGACCCTGGTGTCCGGAATTCCCATCAGGCCCATGGACACTTCAGGGCGGTTCCAATACTTCTAACTGAACTTCACTGCCTGTTACCGAAATCGTAACTGAAGAGTTTCAAACTATCTCCCGATACTTGTGTCTATGAAGCTAATGACAGTTCCAGGAGCTCTCCTTTCCAGTCCCCAGTGGGCAGGCCCCGGGGCTCACACACAAAGCCTGACGTCTGAGACCACGAGTCTCAGTGCCCAGCCCGGAGGCGGTCCAGGTGGGCGCCACACCACTGGTCTCAGACACTCGGGAAGGAGAGGTGGAGTCTCACGTTCGCTCTGTGGGAACGTAGGAGCTGGGGAAAGCAGATACAATATATATTCTGAGCAAAAATGTATAATGAAGGCCCACACATTATCCTTGTAATGATTTGTGTCTGTAAGAAAAACTAAAGGAACTATGGAACTGGATTGAATATGTGCCTTGATTGAAAGTAACTCAGATATCCTGAGACGCTATAAAAACAATCCAAAGAATTCATGGCACACTGTCAATGTGCCCTTCAGAGGACTGAAGTCGATTATGTAAGAGCACTTTTCCCTGATTCCCAGGCAGTTTGAAAAAAAATTTAAAAAAGGAAACTCAGTCACTCCAGCATTGGCGATCTATGCTGCACATTCCACTGAGAATTCGTTGCTTTTTACAAATTAATATTTTATTTTATGTCATTTGTTTTGTACTTCTGAGCTGATTGCATGGAGAGAAATTGACCAGACATCTCTGTTTTCTCCAGGGGATAAAGGCTAGCTCAATAAGTCATCGATCGGAAATGACTGAGCAGATAAATTTGTCTTCCAGAAAAATTTCGGGAGTCACAGGAAGAGACTCCACATATTCAAAGAATAATTGCGAAGACTAAGAATGGTGGCTTCTCATTTGTTTGCAAATAAAGAGCGGTAAGAAAAAAAACAAAGCTAAAATATACTTAGATTAAGTTTATCATTTCTTTTTCTGCTTTCTTTAGCCTTTTTAATTATCTTTAAATTATCCTCCACTGAACAATTAGTCATAAGATCATCCAGCTATTCTGGGAAGACAATGATAATCTCCATCATCAAGAAGCCATTGTGGCTATAACCCCTATTGATAAATAGGTTCCACTCAAATTTTGCTACGTTGTGCCTGATTGCAGGCCTAAATCATGCCGGGGAATATACTAGGTGCTTTATAAACACTCTCGTAAAGTTATCATTCCATCATTATGTTTAATTCTTAACACAATGCTTTCCCCCGAAGCAACTGGAAAACCCGTAGCAAATATTTGTAGTTTTCACGAAGCTTCACATACAACAGCGCCTACACTTCCGATCCATGGCCGAGCCTCGGGGGGTTTATTCTGCAGTTCCCACGTGCATGCGTCTTGGATGCTTTTCGCATTCGGCTGGTATCGACAACAAGGCCTCGGACATCTCGTGAGCGTGGCATCCGGCAGTCTGGGAGGGGACGTCTCCGGCTGTCACAGGAGCCACACTGCTCGAGAGGAGTTGGAACCCCACCTCGGGGTGGCCGGACGGAGGGCAGGAGGGGACCAGATAACCACCCTGCCCCTCCAGAGATGCGCACAGGCCTCCGTGCAGCACAGCAGACCTGAGAGCCACACACTCTCAACTTTCCAAAATAATGGAAAACGATGCGTTTTCCTCATTTAAAGACAATAGGGAGATATAAAACGGCCAAAGCTTCAAAATGGGATAGTTTTGTGTAATTGAATCTGACAACTAAGCCAAGCCAGCCAAGTTAGAGTTCTTAGGTTCACTGAGAAATAGAATTTGTCGCATGATGAATTTCTATTCAAATATGAAAAAGGACAGGTGATTCTTATAACACAGGGAAATGCAAATTCCATGGTTTTCTAATAGGGTTATATAAGTACAAGTTTTTACATTGCATAGAATGTGATACGAGGTTATGCAAAATTCAAAAATTAACTTTCAGGTGAACTCTAAAATGATTACCGTGAAGGTGGACCCAACTAATCCAGCTTTCTACAACGAGGAGAAACGATGGACTTCTGCTTCCCCCCTTCCCCAGGAGCCCGTTTTCAACACGGCATCCTTTCCTGTCTCCGCAAGTCTTCCCCTTGCCCATTCACCTCTGATGCGGTGGCATGTGCAAAGCTTGTGAGCAAACCACGCCACCTGGGTTTCTGTTGTTTGCCCCACGGGAAAGAGCCTCAGAGCTTCCGTGAGACAAGTGGAGGTGCTCTCACCCCTGCCTCGGCCCACGTGGACCCTCGGCTTTCTCACTCCCACCGCTCTGCTGGGTTCAAACCTGCCCTCAGCTGCTGGGCCGTCCCAAGGCTGAGCTCGCTCTGCTTCCTTACACTTGCCTGTCCCAGGCTCACCAGGGACCTGTAGGCTTGTTTCTCTCACAGACCGCATCCTGTCACCTGCAAGTGCCTGGCGGCTCCTCCTCCCCTTCTGCAGCTGGAGGAAAACTCCCCACCACCGCCCTGGCGGGTGTAGCTCAGGGGATTGAGCACGGGCTGTGAACCAGGCATCACAGGTTCGATTCCCAGTCAGGGCATTGCAGGCCATGTCCCCCAGCAACCACACATTGATGTTTCTCTCTCTCTCTCTCTCCCCCCCCCCACCTTCCCTCTCTAAAAATAAATAAATAAAATCTTAAAAAAAAAAAAACTACCCACCACCCATGGGGGCACCCGGAGCCCAGGGTCCACCCCTGAGACCTCTGCCACCACTGCAGCCTCCTCACAAGGCCCCGATGCCTCCCACACCCACCACCCCTCTGTGGACTTTCGGGCCTCCGTGCACTTTTACATAGTGTTTTGCTGTTTTTTTAACCAAGAATATAGGGCATTTTTTTGAAACCAAGAACATTGTTTCTACTGGAAAACCATTATTCACTTTTCAAAATTCATCCCAAATCCTGCCATGTTTGTAAAGCCTTGCCCAACTCACCGACCTGTTAGCTCCTCACCTGGTGTCCAAGGTCCCTTTGCACACACCCAGTTACAGCCTTTCTCCCAGGCTTTTGTGTTTGTGTGCTGGGCTTCCCGGCTACTTTGACCCCAGT
>PVIA01003010.1:130223-184786 GCA_004024845.1 Tonatia bakeri | reverse complement strand
TATATTAAGTAAATTATCTAAAATATTACTAATGAGATATTTTATATTTTTTCTTTTCTACTAAGTTTTCAAAATCTGGTGTGTATTTTATACCTAGAACGCAGCTTGATGCAGACTAGTCACATAGTG
This sequence comes from Tonatia bakeri, assembly GCA_004024845.1. Lineage (NCBI taxonomy): Eukaryota > Metazoa > Chordata > Mammalia > Chiroptera > Phyllostomidae > Tonatia > Tonatia bakeri. The sequence continues at coordinate 184,657 of PVIA01003010.1, read as the reverse complement.
CTCAATAAGCCCACGTGGCTAGTAGTCCTATCTTGGACAGCACAGGTATAGAACATTTCCATTCCACAGAAAAGCTCCTCATGCCACTTCCAGTCAATCTCCATACCCACCTCCTTGGAGGCAACCGTTGTTCTACCCTCCCTCCATCATTATTCAGCATCACTTATCCTAGTTCATGTAAATAGAATTGACAGTGTAGTCTTTTGTGTCTGGCTCCTTTCACTCAGCATGCTGATTCTGAGATTCTTGTGTGCTGTTACCTATTATCAGTTTATTCCTTTTGACTACTGAGTAATGTCTCTCTCACACACACACACACACACACACACACTGGTTTACTTATTTTCCTATTGATGGATACCGGTGATGTTCTCAGTTTTTGGATATTATAAATAAAGCTGCTGTGTACATCCTTATACAAGTGTTTCTTGGGGGAATATATTTCCTTTGGGGTAAAGGTCTAGAATTGCTTTGTCATAGGGAAGTTGTGTGATTAGTTTGGTAAGAAACCGCTAACCCTTTTCCAAAGTGGCCTTTCCCATTTTGTGTTCCTATCAACAATTATAAATTCTGATTCATCCACACTCAGAATAATCAGCCAATTTTAACTGTTTTGGTTTATATGTAATGGTATTTCATTGTGGTTTTAATTTGCATCTCCCTAATGGCACACAACGTTAATAAACATTGGTCATTTGTGAATCTTCTTTTCTGAAAGGTCCAAGTCTTATGCCCATTTTAAAGGTTGGGTTGCCTTTTTAATTAGTGGGTTCCTCATATATCCTAAATCTCAGTCTTTTGTCAAATGTGAATTACAAATATATTTTCCCCAATCTGTGGTTTGCTATTTGATTTTTTTTCTTTTTAATTCTCACTCAAGGATATGTTTATTGATTTTAGAGAGAAAGGAAGGGAGAGAGAGACAGACCGAGAGAAACAACCGGTTCCTCCCAGTACGTGTCCTGACCGGGGATGGAACTGGAGTACAGGTCAATGTTCCAGCTAACTGAGCCACCAGGCTAGGCAGTTTGAGTTTGTTGAAGTCTAATTTATTTTCTTTTATAAGCATTGTTTTCTGTTTTTAAGAAATCAGTGCCCATTCCCAAGTCACAAAGCTATTATCTTTTATTTTTCTTCTGAAGGCCCCATTGTTTTAGGTTTTATAATTAGCTTTATGATCCATTTTGAATGAATTTTTGTGTGTACTGTGAGGGGGTCAACTTTTATTTTTTTTTCCATATGAATATTTAATCATTCTTGTACAATCTGTTGAAAGTTTCCTTTTCCCATAGGGTTGCTTTGGCACTTGTGCTGAAAATCAAATGACCATGAGTGGGCTGGCCATTTTGCTCTTTGCCCTATTTTGTCCCACTGACGTAGATATCAATCTCTACTTTGTATCATACTGTCTTAAGAGCTGCAAGTTTATAGTAGGTCCTGAAACTACTCATTCTAATCAACTTCATTCTTTTTTTGTAAGATTACTTGAGGTATTCTACATTCTTTATATTTCCATATAAATTTTATAATTTGTCCATTTCTATCTAAAAAGCCCACTGGTATTGTGACTGGAACAGTATTGAATCTATAGAGTTCTGGAGAGCCGACATCTTGCAAGTTCTCTTCTATCACTTGTTATTCAAAAATACACACACACACATACACACACACACATTTAGCTATTCTTTAATTTCTACTATTTGTAGTTTTTAGCAAACATGTTTTGCATACATTTTGTTAAATGTATTCAGATATGTTGTTTCTTGGTGCTATAGTGAATGGAAGTTAAAATTTTATTTTCTAATTCTTTGATACTAATAAATTAATTTTTATATAATAATCTTATATGCCATGACCTTGAAAATTATATTATTTAATAGTTGAAGATACTGTATCAATATCATATGCAAACACAGGCCATTTTATTTTTTATATCTTTTTATTTTTCTTTCCTTTTGCATAGGTATATGGTTAAATGTTGAGTTTTCTAAAAAATTGTAAGTTTTGAATTTTGTCAAATGTCTTTTCTATATCAAAAAAATTTTTGAAGCACCTATTAAAAACTTGTCCACACAAAGCACCAACTCAAACACATTTAGGAAATAGTGTTTGCTTATTCAGTCTATCTCCTACCCACAACCACCAACCATGACCACAGTGCCACATGGCTTCTGTGCAAGCCCACCAGCTGGCTAGTAAGTGACCAAGACTTACAGGTTTCACACACAAACCTTCCAATTCTCAAGCTCCTGTTCTTTCATTAGCACTACGGTGGACTTAAGAATAGTTAAATGTAAGAATTCTCATGACAGTGCTTTCAGTTTGTTTATCTTTATTGTTATGAATAAAATGCAACATCCATATTATACTTCACAATGAAAGATGATGGTATTGTCCGAAGAACATATATTCATGACACACAGACAACAGTGTGGCGATGGTCGGATGGAAGGAGGGGCGGGGGCTGGGTGGAGGTGGGCAAAGGTAGGGGGCAAATAGGGATGTCTGTAATAGTGTCAACAATAAAATAAAGTTAAAAACAGAATCATTATTAACTTTTAAGGTGAGAGACAACATAAAACATTGACATTCCTCTCATGACATTATATGATTTTTTCAGTCAAGTCACATAGTTTTCGAAAATAGTTGGAAAATGCCTGAAAGAAAGCATGTAATTTTCAAATTAAGGTGTGTGCATAAAACTGTTGAAAGTGCTTGAAACATTCTAATCCATGTCACACAATTTTTATTAAGTGACATATTTATTGAAAAGTGTTGAAAATGCCAGTCAGAAACTAGAAACTATTCAATCCCATAACACACATTCTTTTCAGGCATGTAATACATTTGTGAACAACAGTTGAAATATCATCGATAGAAAGAAGGGTCATGTTTATCTCATCCTACCTTTCAGTCAAGGGCCACAGAGGAAAAGCAGTTGGAAAATGCCTGCAAGGAGAGGAATGTGAACTCCTGCACTGAAGACCTGCGTGTCAGAGCGGTCCAACACCCGAGGTGACGACCACAGCACACAACGTCTCCATGTACACCACAGGTCACATTCCAGAGTGTTTTTGGCTTTAAAGCTTTTGCCAAAAATACTTTTCATTATCAAATGTATGTTATGAAATGTACACTGAAAGCTAACCAAAGTGAAAACTAGTAAGACTTAGGGACAGTTTGTAACAAAAATTATTAAAGTCCATCAATTATTTTTCCCAAGAAAGGCAAGTGAGGTAGTTTATATTGTGTGTACATTATAAAGAGATTAATATTCCAGTTTGTTTGAAGATCATTCACTTCAAGAATTGTATCCCCAAGTGAGCTGCCTAACAAAGAGATTCCTTTTTGCAGAATAGAGGAAAAAATGAGCCACTTCTAGGCTTTCTTCTCTTTTATGAATAGGTGTTCCTAACAGGTTGATTTTCTTTAGTACTCTCCTGGATATTATTTTCCCAAGTATACACCAAGGGCACTTGGCATGAGGTGGGGTGGGAAGCTATTAACAATAGTATTTAGAAGCCCAGTATCTGACTCTGTTTTTATTTGCAAATATACTATGCAATTTTATAGATTACTATAACTATTTTAAAACAACTCTTGATAAGGCAGATAGTTTTTAATATTTAGGTGGCAGGCATTTTTGAATGTTAAATTTAGGGATTTGTTTATTCTTTAAGTAAAAAGAACCTGTTTACCCACATAAAAATTAGTCTGTGTGTCTGCTGGCAATTCTCCTTGAGTCAGCTAGTTAACCCTAAGACTAAGAATGGCTATCATGGGATAATGGTATCGGCATGGACAAGGCTTTCCATATTATATATTTATCTGAAAGTTGTCACATTTCCTTGACTACATTAAAGTAATTTAAAATCATTGGCTTAGCTAAGTCATTGATATCTGAAAGCACACAGAAGCAGCTAAGAAATTCAGAAACTTAATGTTTTTACCTGTCATTGGTTAGCCATTTATTTAGAACTGATGGCAAGTGAAGAAAATCTGGAAATCTTTAGAACTCTTATACAGGTTCTATTGTGTTTTCAGCCAAAATAAATGAAAATTCCTAAGTAAAAAATGAATAGATTAATGAATTTTCTATATAAACACAACAGAATTTATTCAAAATGGTAAGAAATACAATGAGATAAATCGTTTTCATATATTCATAGAAGTGTAAGGTAGCTAATTTGAAGAATTTCTTCTGTGTGTGTAGGCATATATTACTGCCATTTTATGTCCATAAAGTGAAATGTTTACTCTTATTTGAATTGCAAAAATGATAAAAGCATTTTTTCAGACTCTTGAAGTTTATTATGTAAACTCACGTGCCATCAATTACCCATATATTGAAAAGTAATAAAATGTAAATCTCAATGTACAGAACATGTTTATTTTCTAGTGTGTTTTCAGGAAAAGGAAATGAAAATTCTCAAATAAATAAAATGAATAGATATTTGAGTTGTCTATAAAAATATACAAAATCCTAATGACCATAAACAGAATTACCTACAAGTTGAATATAAGTAATGTTTTTATAGACATCAAGGCAAAATGCAGTATATAAAATTGTTCTTCTATATATGGGCTGAAATTATTATCACATTATGTTTTAAGACTTGGTAATATTTAATGTTTTCTGCAACTATGAGCAACTTTGTCTCTCCTTTGAACTGCAAGAGTCATTTGTGTGTTAAATCTCACTAAAACTGATATAAAGTCATCAAAATACCAATCTGTGGATTCTAATCCAAAGCCTGTGGGGCAGATGAGACTGCTGCTGCATTTCTAGCTAACCCTAAGATGCCTATCTCTGCATTCTCAAGATAAGAGGCAGAGCTGTCTGACCCCTCAGCACATTTTAGATTTGCTCTGTTGGAATCACAGGGGATTATGTATTCTTGCAGGTCTGAAAAAGGGTTCCACAGGATCTTGATAGTGAGACAGTTTCTGCTCACAAAATATGCACCTGACTTCAACGCTTGATGCTAATCCACAGTGCTTGGCCATGACTATTACTGATGAACAGAAACAAAACCTGCTTTTACAGAATATGAAATCTGAATATAACAGTATTTTTCAGCACTCTTGGATAAAGGCAGTCTGTGTTTTTAAAATAGAGCTGCAGAAGTGACTACCTACAGTTGTAAAATATAAAAAATGATACGTTCAATCAGAAAAAGAAATCAGTGCCTGGCACATGGGAAGTTATTCACTGAGCACCATAATCATGATGAAAATAATAGACGCTCTGTGACTTCTGGCTACACAGGTTATGAAAACAAAAGAATACCCTTTGTCGAACTAAGCTTGCCTAGGGTCCCCATACTCACACGGGAACAAGCTTTAAAATATCAATTTTCAACAGTCTATGAAAAAGAAATGTTCGTTTGCACCAGAATGCTAATTGTCATGATACAGTACAACATGCGTTAACTATACAGTGTCTTTAAACAAAAGTCCTTCCTTCTCCAATTCAGGAGTAAGTCAGAGCACAAATATTGTATGTGTAACTTTAGAAACGGATTCCCTTTGGCAAGTAGATTTGAGTTATTCTGTAGAGTGGAAGTTACTGATATTTCTAGCATTCTTGCTCAAAAAGGTCAATATATGTGTATAATGTAAGTATAAAAAAGTCTTTTTCCACCTCTTTGTGTTTCGTAGTAGCACTTGCTACATATAGAAGTGTTTCTTATCTCTAGGCATAGGACCTAGTTCATTTCTACTGTGCAGTCAAAGTACTAGAAATGATTTGAGTTCTTGTTCTAGATTGGTCTTTCTTCAGGAAGGACCACAACTTCTCTTCTTCACTCTTACTAAGGAACCATCATGAGAAAGCTTTAGCTCCAATGGTTAACTGTATCCCCTTCCACGGTTCACACTGACAATGCTGGGAGATGCCACTTAGGCCAAGGAACACCAAGAGGGTTACAGGAACAAACGTGTCAAAAGCAGTCTTTTTAAAATCTTACTTAATTTAGAATTTTCTTGGCATATAATTCATAACAGCTGCCATCTTGAGTGTATTTCAAAAACTTGGTTGGGGTTTGATCACCCATTCTGCTTGAGGATTGACATGATATACATCCAAAATGTAAGTATCTGGGTCTAAGCAATGCTGTCCTGAAAGAGAAAATCAGAGAATGTTTATGATGGTGAACACTGCTGTGTGCATGTGCGCGTATGTTTGTGCATGTATGTATGTAAGGTTTGCATAGGGCCGGTCTAGTTCTCTCAGCCAGGAGTAAGTACAGTAAGTGCTTTCCTCATTGTTTATAGAGTTGAGCACTTTAGTTATTAAATACTTCCATACCTTTACTGATCACTTGACAAGTGATCAAAATATATAATGAAAAGAAATTTGAATGGTGAACCTCATAGTGTACTTACACAAATTTAGATGGTATAGCCTACTACTGTAGTGTATGTGCTGTATTTTTATACCACTGGCAGCACAGTAGGTTTGTTTATACCAGCAGCACCACAAATACATGAGTAATGGTTTTACAGATAGTAACTTGACCAGGAATAGAAAAGTTTAAAAGTTCATTTTAGTTTCTTTTCTATGGCTGCAATGCCCATAGACAGAAAATATGGAAATAACAAGATCATTCCATGTAGAAAAATTTTACGTACAATGCATTTGAAATGTATGTTAAATTCTCAAACAAAACCACCAAGACCTGACTGCTTGCTTGATTCATTCATTTATTGAATATTTACTGAGAGCTATTATGTTCCAGGAACTATTCTAGGGGCTGGGACTACAGCAATGCATCAGACAGTCAAAAATACTTGCCCTCTGTGAGCTTACACTCTAAAAGTTGTAAAGGCAACTATCATATAAACAGGTGTAATATAAAGCAAGTCTGATAATAAAAGAGCACTAGAGAACAACGAAGTTGGGAAGGAACGCAGAGTGTATAATCCAGAGAGGTCTCATGGGGAAGGCGATGCCCTGCAGGACCTGAATGGAGCAAGGGAGTGAGAAACGCACTTGTGCGAGTGTTCTGCAGGAGTCCAAGGCAGAATGTGCTCAGTGACTCAGTACAGAAGGTTGGTGCTTGAGGAAAGTCTGGTTATAGACGTGAGAGGCATCAGCATACACATGTGTTCAAAGCAATGAGATGAACTGAGCTCCCTAAGGAAGTTAAGTGTAGATAGAGAAGAGGTGGAAGGACTGAGCCCCACAGCTCTCCAGTCTTAAGAGGCTGAGAGGATGAGAAGTAACGGGCAAAAGAGACTCATGAGGAGTAGCCAGTGCAGTGGGAGGAAAGCCAGAAGCTCAGGTTGTCCTTGAGACCAGGTGAAGGAAGTGTTTTTCAAAGAAGGAAAAGATCAACTCAGGTAGTCATAAAGACAGACTGAATTGTTGGATTTCACGGCATAAGAGTTTTCTAGTGACCATGACAAGAGAGCAATTTTGATGAAGTGTTGAAAGATAAAGCTTGACTGGAGAGGTTTCAAGAGACAACAAGAGGAAGACATCGGAATACAGACAACTGATTCAAGGAGCTAATGCCGTAAAGCAGAACAAATGGGAGTTGACTTGAAGGGGTCAAGAGAGCATTTTGTAAAGATGAGAGCCATTACCAGAATTTTTATGCAGATAGAAATGGTGCAGTTGGAGAGAAAAGCTGAGGCTACAAGAGAGAAGGGGGAAATAATTGGATCAGTGTCCTAACTGGGTAGGGGGAACATGAAGTGAGACAAGAGTGGAGGCACTGGTCTTAAACAGTACAGATACTTCCCCTGGACTGTGAAGAAGACAAAGCAGAAGATTCGGACACAGAAGAAACTAGAGGGAATTTTCCTTGGATTCCCTTTCCCCTCTCAGGGAAGAATAGACTCGGGCTGCGAGTGAAAACAGGGAGTTAAACAAAAAGGGTGTCATGATTTTGGAAGCTCTATGATGTTCTTTTCTTTGTCTTTTATGAATCTCCAGAAAGAGATTTTCCAATTTTGAGCCACACTTAGAAGACCCCAAATCTGCTCCATATCAACTAAAATATTCACATTTAAATTTCGAAAGTACTTTAGGAAAATCATACTGTTCTTACATGAAATTAGAACATCAGAAACTTGAATTTTCCTGATTTTGAATTTATATATAAAAAACATGTAAAACATACTTTTATAGTAAGAGCATTATATTTCTTTTAGAGTAATCAAAGAATCCAGGAAAAAAATTGTTATAGAATCCTTACCTATATTTCCTCCAATTTCATATAACCTTTGGTTTTGAATTTTAATGCATTCGGAAGAACCATGACTGAAAAAAGGAGAAAGCAATATAATTTTAAGCTTTTCATAACCTGAGGTAAAACTGTAGATTAAATAACCATGCAATAAGTAATTCATTCTGCCTCGAGTAAAATACACCCCACAAATCATCATTATAATTGAAATTACGTAAAAAACAAATTTTTGTTTGTTTCATACAGATAAGCATCTGAGGCGCAGACAGGACAGGAATTTTCCAAACCAAGACGGATGCTGTGAGGCTCCACAGCACGCCGGAGCCTGTTTTATCCACACCCGTCAGCTCCATTTGAGAGGTCTGCTACTGACATATGAAGGCTGGCCAAGGAGCAGCTGGATGTTTAATATTGCCTTGTCATTGGTCACAGCACCCTCAGTTCAAAAGAAGTCAGGTTTCATTTCCATATTTGCCAAAAATTGAATGAGATTCTCTCCTTAGCCCATGTCACATTTCTAAGCTTGCCTAATTAATGCTTTGCTAACTGTCTAACACTGATCTCATTGCATGTCTTAGCCCCATAACAAAAGCGAGTCAGAGAAGATGAATGCCCGAGTTAATTTTTCTACCCCAGCTAGAATGAATGCTGGGGTGGAAGAGTCTGGAAAGACCATATCTGATCTCCATCCCACTTCAGGAGTGAGTTTCAGCTTGGTTTTTTTTCAAGAAGATTGTTTTTATTCTCTATTGTGAGGAAGAATATGTACATTCTCCTTTATTTAAAAACTTACTGAAATAATTATAAATCTGCATGTATTTGTAAGAATACAAACAGATCCTGTGTTCCCTTTACCCAGTTTCCTCTAATAGTAAAATCTTGAAATACGAGTGCAATATCACAACCAGAATGCTGATAATGACTCAGTTAATACAGAACATTCCCATCACCACGTGAACCCTCCTTTCCCTTCTACCACTACACCCACCCCTCCCCCACCCCTAGCTATACTCCCATCCTTTATCCTTCTATTCTACATTTATATAAATTTGTCATTTCAAAATGTTATGTAAATAGAAATATATAGTATGGAACTCTTTTGAATTAGCTTTTTTTCAATTAGCATAAATCCCTGGAGATTCATCCAAGCTGCTGAATTTGTATTGCTGAGTAGCAAAGCATGGTACATCTGATGTACCATAGTTTCTTTAGCCCTTTACCTGTTACAGAATATCTGGGGTTTTTCCAGTTTTTGATGATTATAAATAGAGCTGCTATAAGCATTTGTGCACTGCATTTCGTGGGAACACAGTCTTAATTTCTTTGGGATAAATGCTCAGGAGTGTGAATGCTGGGTTCACATGGTAATTGCATATTTAGTTTTATAAGAAACTATCAAACAGTTTTACAGAGTGACCATACCATTTTACATACCAATCAGCAATGTATGAGTGATCAAGTTTCTCTATGTCCTTGCCATTATTTGATGTAGACACTATTTTTTATTTTAGCCATTCTCATAGGTGTCTAGTGACAAAAGATACTGAACATTTTCTCATGTGTATATTTGCCATCTGTGCATTCTCTGGTAAAACGTTTGTTCACATCTTTTGCCCATTTTCAGAGTAGATTAAGAAAAATATTTTATTTATTTATTTATTTTTAGAGAGAGGGGAAGGGAGGAAGAAAGAGAAGGAGAATAACATTTATCAGTTGCCACATGTATGTACTCCAACAGAGGACTGAACCTGCAACCCAGGCACGTGCCCTGACCAGGAATCAAACCAGTGGCCTTTCTCTTTGCTGGACAATGCCCAGCCAGGAACTGAGCCATACAGGTCAGGGGCTAGATCATTCTGTTTATTTGTTTGTTTGATTTTTGGTTTTTAGTGTTGCATTTGAGTGTTCTTAACATATTCTAGATACTAGACCTTTGTTTAATATGTGGTTTGTAAATATATTCTTCGAGTCTTTAGCTTGTCTTTTCATTCTTTTTTATGGGATCTTTCAGGGTACATTTTAATTCTGATGAGGACCAACTTGTAATTTTTACCTCTTATGGATCTTTATTTCAATGTTAAGTCTAAGAATACTTCACTAGCCTTACACCACAAAGGTTTTGTCATAAGTAATTTTCTAAAAGTTTTATTTTTTACATTTAACTCTATAACCCATTTTGTGTTAATTTTTATATAAGATGTGAGGTTTAGATCAAGAGTCATTTTTTTTTCTTGGCTCATGGATGTCCAAAATTTTCTTTCTACAAATGTTCTACATGAGCATATGAGACGGCTTTGTAACACCTGCAAGAATCTGATGGATGCCCAAATGCCTCGAATGAGATGTCAAGTCCGTCTACTGGTGCATTAGTAACTATTTACAATGTTTTGGGTGTCGGGGCCAGTGGCAGAGAGAAGTCAATGTTTGGGGTTCCTGTGGCCTCTGACTACTCTTCTTTTTTTAATGTAAGCTTTACATATGTATATAGTATAAAACATACAAAAAGTGCACACACCATGTGAACAGCCCCATTTCTAAAAAAGGAACTTTGTAGAACTTTCTGTCGTGCCTTCTGAGTCACTAACCTTTCACCCTCACAGAAAGCCACCACCCTGGTTTCTAACAGGACAGATTACTGTCATTGGCTATTCCTGTTTTTCTTTTAATTGAACATTTTATTGAAGTAATTGTTGATTCACATGTATTTATAAGAAATAATGCAGAGAGATTATCCTTTGCCCAGTTCTCCCGAGTGGTAAGATTTTACCAAACTACGGTATAATGTCGCCATCAGGATATCGACATCAATACAATCCATCTGTCTTATTCAGATTTATCACTTTAATTGTACTCTGTTATGTGTGTATTAGGTTCAGGGTAATTATGTGAAGGTTCCTTTATCGACCACCACAGTCCAGGCATCGATGCCAATCCCACAAATGTGCTTTGTGTTGCCCTTTTATAACCACACTGATCTCCACCCTCCTTTCAAAATGACACGTCCCCAACTGCTGGTGTCCACTAATCTATCTTCCGTTTCTAAAATTTTTAATTTCAAAAATATTATATAAACAGAGTCTTACAGTATATCATTTTGTGCAACTGGCTTTTATTTTTTGCTCAACATGAAAGGTCCTTTTTGGTATGATTTGAAAGCTCCTTTTTAAGGACATCAAAATTTAACTAGAGACCATCAAACTGTACCTGCTTTCTAATGAACAGATTTAAACCTAGTGCATCTCATCTTTTAAAAACCTTAGGGAAAATGTTTTTCTTTGAATAGGCATGCCTAGCCAAAAATGATTATTTATGCTCTTTAAAAGCAATTAATGGCTGATATGCAAAAAAAAATTGTAAATATTATTCTGATCCCAAAGTTTACTGAGAGTACATTTTATACATTTTAAGGAAAGCAACAGCTGTGATGTTCACTTAACTACATAAACTTTATCTGACACTGGCAAGTTAAAGCCCATTGGAGCCTGGAATAATGATATTCCTGGAAAGCTATTAAGAGATCTACAAAACTAACTTGCTATAATTTTATTCTAATAAAAGTAAAACTCATTGAGTAAATTAAAACATCAAGACAGAACAGGCTTTCTATTAAGAATTGAGGGTGGGAGGTGGGGATGGCTGTGGTCGGGGGAATTGTTAGGGGAAAATGGAAACAACTGTACTTGGACAACAGAAAAAAAAGAATCCCATTAGTAATCTTACACAAAAATCAACTCAAAGTGGATTAAGACTTATGTGCAAGACCTAAAAACCATAAAACTCCTAGAAGTAAATGTAAGCAGTAAACTCTTTGACATTGGTATTGGCAATGATTTTTTTGACTCACACCAAAATCAAAGGCAACAAATGAAAAAATAAACAAGTGGGGCTATGTTTATCAAACTAAAAAGATTTTGCATAGCAAAGGGAACCATCAAAAAATAAAAAGGCATCCATGGAATGGAAGATTATATTTGCAAATCATATATTTGATAAGAGGTCAATATCCAAATATATAAAGAACACATACAACTCAATAGCAAAAAACCAATTTAATTAAAAAATGAGCAGAAGGTCTGAACAGACATTTTTCCAAAGAAGATATACAAATAGCCAACAGGTACATGACAAGATACTCAGTGTCACTAATTATCAGGGAAATGCAAATCAAAACCACAATGAGATATAACTTCAAATGTGTTAGAATGGCAATTATCAAAAAGACACACAAAAAAAGTTGTCAACGTTGTGAAGAAAAAAGGACTTCTGTGCACTGCTGATGGGAATATAAATTGGTTCAGTCACAAGAGAAAGCAGTATGGAGGTGCCTCAAAAGATTAAAAATAGAACTGCCATGTGATCCAGCAGTTCCACTTTTGGGTATTCATCCAAAGGAAACAAAAACACTAACTTGGAAAGATATATGTATTCTCATGTTCATTTCAGCATCATTTACAATAGCCAAGATATGGAACAACCTAAGTATTCACAGACAGATAAATGGATAAAGAAAATGTACAGACAGATAAATGGATAAAGAAATACACAATGGAATATTATTCAACTATCAAAAATGATATCTTCCATTTGCAATAACATGGATGGAGCTTGAAGGCATTATGCTAAGTGAAACAAGTCATATAGAAAAAAACAAACACCATATGATTTCCCTTAAAGGAGGAATCTAAAAAAAGAAGAAAACAAAACCAACACAAAAACTAATCTCACAGATACAGAGAAAAGATTGATAGTTGCCAAAGTGAGGAGGTCGGGGAAATGGGTTGAAGGGGGTCTAAAGGAACAAACTTCCAGTTAAAAAATAAGTCAGTCATGGTGATATAAAGTACATCACGATGATTACAGTTACTAATACTATGTTGCATATTTAAAAGTTGCTAAGAGAGTAGATATTAAAAGTTTTCATCACAAGAAAAAATATTGTAACTATATATGGTGACAAATGTTAACTAGACTTACTGTAGTAATCATTTTGCAATATATACAAATATCAAGTTATTAACACCAATTCAAAAGAATTTATGCACCTCCATGTTCATAGTAGCACTATTTACAATAGCCAAGATTTGGAAATAGCTTAAGTGCTCATCAGTAGATGAGTGGATAAAAAACTGTGGTACACCTACATGATGGAACACTATGTAGAGAAAGAAAGAAGGAATTCCTACTTTTTCTGACAGCATGGAAGGAATTGGAGACTATTATGCTAAGTGAAATAAGTAATCAGTGAAAGACAAATACTATATGGTTTCACTTATAAGAGGAATCTAATGAACAAAATAATGAGGAAAACAGAATCAGAGGCCCAGAAACATGGAATAGACTGACCGTGGTAAGAGGGGAGGAAGAAGGAGGGACTGGTTAAAAGAAGGTGGAGGGATTAGTCAAAGAACATGTATGAAGGACCCACGGACATGGACAACAGTGTGGGTGTTCACTACAGAAGTGGGGGGCAGGCTGGGTCCAGGGGGACAAAGGGATAAATTGGGATAACTGTAATAGCATAAATAATAAAATATTTTTAAAAAGCAAATGTTCTGTTGTATACCAGAAATGAGTATGTTATATGTCAATATACTTCAATTTAAAAAAAGAAAAGAATCCCACTTGTAGAAATTCCTTTAAAAAATACAAAACTTCTGTTATTGACAATTCTTTAGTTTACTAACTTCTTACCGTACGTTTGACTCTTCATCTATTGTAAGGCCTCCAAAGTAACAGGCTTTAATTTTTCAAAGAGGCCAAATTTGTAAACTCCTGGAAAGTTACTCATCTGATAAAAGTTCATCATCTTTGTAGACAGACCTTTAGCCTTTCACTCACCTGTTCTCATACTGAAATTTTGCCAGGATGTCTTTGGCTGTGGTTTGGCTATTGAGCTGAATGGCCATGGACACCTTCGAGAGCAGTGGGGCGTGGACTCGAATGACCCCTTCCGGCACGTCGGACTGCCAGTGAGGAAAAATTCAGCACACTCTGTCAAACTAGGATGCACACCAGTTCAATGATCGCACGTAAGATATATAAAAATCAGTGGCACTCTGAATTAGGAAAACATGTAAACATGACTAGTATTTATTCAGAACAAAACACGTCTTTCTTTTTTACAGGAGATTCGACAGAACTTAACCTAGGATTTTACTGTCACTACATGCTTAGGTCTTATGCGATGCCTTAAAAATTAGGAGAGAAGCAGAACTAGGTTATGACAGAAATCTAACGTGACTATTACTACATTTCTGTGAACAATGTTCTAAATAAGCCTTCTGTAAGCACAATTCTATATTTCAATATATTTTAAGAGTCATCTTCTGAACCATTCAAGGATCATTAGAAAATATGACTTTTCAAATATCCCTTTTCTTTAGTCAGTCCATAGTTAGTCCCAGATGGGCACTTGGGGCTCGAGCCCGCACACTGCACTGGTGACTGTGAGGAGCAGAGCAAGAGCGGCTCAGGGGAAGAGGGTCTCTGTGTTCACACGGCGTGACCGGCTTGGGGACTTTCGAGCTCTCGTCTAGATGAGATATTCGAAAAATGTTGCTAATTAACAGAAATTCATATTTTGTCAGGATCGACTGTAAAATTCCTTTGTTTCAAAATTTTGAGTATGTTAAACTTTAATTCTCTAACTAGAGATGAACAGAAATAAACTTGTATTTGTTTGAGGATCTGACTACTTCTCAGGTAATCATTTTAAATCTCTCTATTCTTAAAGGATGGTATTGTTGATGTACGTTTATGTGAACTGACTCAGTATCTACCCTAGAAGGAATAGGTTGTGTGTGGCATTGTGTCCCCCCCCAAATATACATGGAAGTCCTAACCCCCAATCCCTGAGAATATGACCTTATTTGGAAATAGGGTCACTGCAGATACAATTAGCTAAGATGAGCTCATACTGGAGTAGAGTAGGCCCTTTATCCAACATGACTGGTGTCCTCATAAGAGGAGAAAAGGCATACACAGGGTGAATGCCATAGAAAGACAAGAGGCAGCAACTGGAATGTGCTGGCAAGCTAAGGAGTATCAAGAATTGTTGGTATTTCCAAAATCAAGAAATGACATCAAGAGCAAGTCCTACTTTCAAGGCCCTCAGAAGAAACAAACCAACACTCTAATTCGGGACTTTTAGCCTCCAAAATTATGGGAGAGTGAATTTCTATTGTTTTAAGTCACCCAGTTTGGGCCACTTTGTTATGGCAGCACTAGGAATCTAATACAGAATAGTTTAAAGGAGGATCAGTTCTTATAGGACTCTTCTGACTATTCCCAGAAAGAACCAGGACAGCAGGGCAGGAAACGCACAGAAGGGATTCGACCTGGGCTGGGGCAGGGTGCCCCCGGTTCACTGTGCTCCCTGGCTACCATGTGGGAGGTTAGTAATTAGGGAGGAAAGAAAATTATTTGTTTTCTTACCATTCTTCTTAAAGAGGGCGATTTTTGTAGTACCTTTGAAGTCTTAGGGCTTATAACCTAAATAAAACACATTTAGTTTTTAAGATTAATGTTAGAAAAACAAGCATATGTTGTTGTTGGAAGAATAAAATGGAATAATCTTATGGAAAACATTGTAGACTATTTACCAAGTTATAAAATGCATATGTACTTTGATACAATTCCAAATCTACAAATTTATGCTACAAATATACATCTATTTTGAGAAATAACATACAAGTTTATTCACTTGCAAAAATCTTAATAGCAAAAATACCAGATACAGTCTAGGTATTCAATAATATGGGATGGTTTAAATAAATTATGATGTGTCTATGAAATATCACACAAAAGAAGCAGAGAAAAAGGCTTTGTGGACCTACGTAGAATAATCACCATGATTTCTTAAGTCAGTAACACGAGATGAAGACAGTGTTTCACGTGTGTTATCATTCCTGTAAAGAAGGGAAGGGCGTTTGCCTGTGTTTACTTATATGCGCACAGTGCTTCTCTGGAAGAATGCACACCTGCAAGTGTGTGAGCACACACAGCCTGTCACAGGTAACATCATTTGTCTCTGGGAGGGGAAGTCAAGGTGGCCAGTTTTTATCCTATCGTCTTTCGTAACCTTTTGAATTTTGTAACCTATCAATGAACTACCTGTTCCAATCAAAGTTAAGAAGTAAAAGCATGGTAAAATAAAATAGAACTGAAGAAGTACTGTTTCTTTATCTTTAAGTGTTGCTGTTATGGTACTTATAACTTTTAAATTCTATCTTAGTTCTAATTTACAATCGAAACACTAAAATAATTGATATTCATGTGGCATTGTACAATTTACAAAGTGCTTTATACACATAGTACATCAGTTGATGCTAATGAAAACTCTGTGAAATAGATGACATTAGTCCCCAACTTTACAATAAAGTTGAAATTCAGATAAAAAATTTAATTTACTCAGGCTTGTATGGCAAAGCCTGGCCTGACCTCAGTTTCAGCTCTGAACACATAATTTTGACATTAAAATTTCTCACAGTGAAGAGAACAGAGTAAGGGGTTCAAAAGTCTGTCCCACCAGAAAAGCAATGAATAAACTGGCAGAAGTTGTCATTATCAACATATTCAGAATTCTGGATACTAAACCAAAGTTTGCAGTCAGGGGAATACTTAAGTCACAAAAACAGATGAATCTTGGTAGGAGCATAGGCTTTGTGGCTTTTTAACTTATCTTTTTCCCATCTCTGTTCCACAGTGAAGCAATAACCTTGGAAATAACAGCCTGCATCCCTGGCACAGGTACCAGAGGATGCAGAAGACCTGACTGGTGGCTCCCTGGAAGACTGGCTCAAAAGGCCTGCCCTTAGTTTGCCTAGCTTAGAACTTGATCAGTGATAAATTGGATAATGTTTAAAATATTTATAGGCAAATGTTTCAGTCACTGCTGCCTGACGCAGTGGGTAAGAACTGGGGAAAACAGGAGACTGACTAAGAAGCTTTGGAGGTAAGCCTAGAGATTAAGATACTTTGAGGAAGAAGGACTCTGAAAAGCTCCAGTATGTTATAAAGAATCCGGAAGGCCAAGTGCATGTCCAGGGCTGCACACGTGTTCAGAAGAGACCTGAAAAGAACTTAAACTGTCCCCCCATCGCTGACGTTCAGGCTCTGTCCAAGCAGAAAGTGAAGGTTCAGGTAGAGTTACAAGCTGCCTGTTTGAATGTTAAAGATGTGCCCCAACAAACACACAGAACTCATCTGTAAAGACTTGGAAGTGTTTTTGGTTCTGACTGTTTAAGAAAAGCTGTCCAAACATTAACTAACCACTAAGCAATGGAAGAGACACTCCAGTAACCTCACAAAATGAAGAATACAACTTTACAAAATTAGTTCAGCAGCAAAGTTACTAGACCAAGGAACAATAGCTACTATAGCAGCAACAACAAACCCTAGGGAAAAGGAAAATCTTATTTTCACATTCGCCACATTATAATGTTCAAAATGTCCATTTTTTAATAAAAAATTATGAGTCAGGCAAGAAAATATGGCCCATATGCAGAAAAAATTAGTTTCAATAGTTTCAGAAGAAACTCCTTAAAGAAACCTAGACATTATACTAACTACAAAAAGCTTTCAAATCAGCTATTTTAAATTTGTTTAAAGAACTAATGTAACCCATGGCTAAAGAACTAAAAAAAAAAAATGAAAATGATATCAAATTGGGAATAAACACAGATAGAAATTATAAAAAGGGATTAAATAGAATTTCTGGAGTTAAAAGCCCAACTGAAATAAAAAATACACTAGATAATTCAATAGAAGATTTAAAGAGTAAAAAGAAAAAAATAGCAAATTTGAAGATAGGTTAATTGAAATTATCCAGTTTAAGAAACAGAAAGAAAAAACAATGAAGAAAAATAAACAGACTTGAAGAGAAACTGTGGGACAACATCAAGTGCACCAACATACACGTGATAAGCATCCCAGAAGGAAAAAAGATAAAGGAACTGAAAGAATATTTGAAGTAACAGTGACTTAAAATCCCCAAATTTGCTAAAAGACATTGATCTACCTATCCAAAAACCTCATTAAACTCCAAATAAAATAAACTCACAGAGATTCACAACAAAATACACCATAATCAAACTGTTGAAAGATAAAAAGAATGTTGAAAGCAGCAAGAAAAAAGTAATTAATCACAAAAAGCCTCAATAAGATTCACAGCTAAGTTCCCAACTGAAACCATGGAATCCAGGAGATGGTGAAATGACATATTCAAAGTGGGGAAAGAAAAAACTGTCAACTAAAATTCTATCTGGCAAAACAATCCTTTAAAAATGGAGAATTTAAGGCATCCTCAGATAAACAAAAGCTGAGAGAGTTCATTGCTAACAGACTTTCCCCAGGAGAAATGATAGAGAGTCCTTCAGCTGAAATAAAAGGACAGTAACTCAAATCCACATAAAGAAATAAAGGACATCAGTAAAGGTAACTATATAGGTAAATATAAAAAGCAGTATTAATGTACTTTTTGTTTATAACTCTACTTTTCCTCAATCTCATTTAAAAGACACATGCACAGAGCTCTTATGATAAACCTATACTGATAAGAACACAGTTTTATGAAGATGTAATTTGTGGCAACACCATAAAGTAGGGGCAAGAGAGGTATATAGGTAGAAAGTTTTTATATACAATTGAATTTCAGGTGCTATTAATATAAAGTTGATTTTTACAAATTAAGATATTACTTATAATCCCCAGCACAACCACTAAAGAAATATTAAGATGGCCAAAATGTTTGTTCAGCTCTTATGTAAAAAAAAGCACATTTTTCCATTTTCACAAATAACAATTGATTATCTTATTCACTGTTTTGTTCCACTACCTTCTGCCACCTTTCAGGCAACTTCATAATTCTGTCTTCCTAAAACTTTTTATCTTTTTTAAGTGAAGAAATGTTCCAGGTATCTTTTGCAGTCTTCCAGGGAGTTGAAATTTTTTCCATTGAGAGAATTTTGTAAATACTGAAATAAACAGAACTCCAAAGGTGCAATGTCAGGTGAACACGGCAGATGAATCAGAACTTCCCAGATAAGCTGTAACAGTTTTTGAGCGGTTACCCCAAAAAATGCAGCCTTGCACTATCCTAATGGAAGATTATGCGTTTTCTGTTGACTAATTCCGGATGCTTTTTGTGGAATGCTACTCTCAGCTGGTCTAACTGGAAGCAGTACTTGTTGGAATTAATCGTTTGGTTTTCTTGAAAGGACATCATAATGAAAGATTCCCTTCCAATCCCACCATATACACACCATCACCTTGTTTGGATAAAGACCAGCCTTTGGCGTGGTTGGTGGTGGTTCATTTTGCTTGCCCCATGATCTCTTCCATGCAACATTACTGTAACATATCCTCTTTTCATCACCTGTCACAGTGTGCTTTAAGAATGGAACATTTTTGTTATGTTTAAGTAGGGAATCTCATGCAGAAATACAGTCAAAAAGGTTTTTTTGCTTAACTGATGTGGAACCCAAATATCAAAGCGATTAACATAACCAACCTGGTGCAAATTATTTTCAATGCTTGATTTGGATATTTTGAGTTGTAGTAGACTGTTCTGTGTGGCATGGGCCCAGCTCCCACTAGGAGATGCACTGGACCCACACCCACAGATAGGTTCTCCCATGGGGAAATCAGGCCTACAATGTACTTAGGTTGCTATGAGTCTTGCTTTTTGTTGAAACTCCCTCACCCTGAATTGAAGACATTTACTGCAAAGCAACTTCCTAAAATCTATACTAAACCTTCCAAGGATGAGTATAACCTATCCAACTACTTTTGCCTTTTCATTTGCAAATATCCTTTTTCTGTGATGTGATTAGCGGCATTGGCTCCTTTGTTTTCTGTAATAGGTAACCACCTAAAGCCAGCCTGTGCATAGTTAATGAGGACCTTCTTGTGATGTGTCCAGTAAGACAATAAAAGCTCATTGGAGCAAGGGCGGAGGCTTTTGTGCCCCTTGAGAGAAAAGCCATGCCATCCCTTTTCCTCCACTGGATTCAGTAATCCATGTGAATGTCTCATTTCATCCATAATGATGTGGACCCCACGAGCCAGGGTCTACATCAATGATTGTGTCGGCTATCTCCTGTAATGGTGTAATGTTGATTGTTCTCAATTAATGTTTCCATTTGATCACTATTAACTTCAACTGGTCTGTCCAACCATGGAGTGTCATCCAGCAAAAAATTTCCAGCATGAAACTTCACAAACCACTTTTGACACAAACAGTCACAGCACTTTCTCCACACACTGCACAAATCTCCCTTTGTGTTTCAGTTGTGTTTTTACCTTTCTTGAAACAATAAAGCATAATATGCCAAATATATTGCTTATTTTCTTCCATCTTCAATATTAAAACGGCTACACAAAAATTCACCAATTTTATAAGTTTTTTAAATGCATACTGATATGACAGCTGTCACAATATAATGTAACAAAATTGCTTCAAATGAAATTAAAGACAGCTAAGCGCTACTAGAGCCATCTTACAGGAAAAAAAAAACCCAAAACAAAACAAACAAACAAACAACAACTTTCTGGCCAACCTAATAATAGCAAAAGAAACAATAACAGAATAAGATGATATACTTGACAATACAAATGAAGGCAGTAATGGAGGAATTGGGAACACAATGATGTAAGACATATAGCAAAAAAAAAAAAAAAGAATTGAAGATAGAAATAGTTTGACAATAGTTGGACACTTTAATACTTCACTTTTATTAATGGAGCAAGAGACTAAACAGAAGATCAGAAAGAAAATAAGAAAACTCCAAGAACACTCTAAACCAAGTAGAGCTAACAGACACCTTTAGAACACTCCACCCAACATCAGTAGAATCCATCCCTCTTAAGTGCACCTAACATTGCCTGAGATAAACAATATGTTAGACCACAAAACAAGTCTCAATGAAATTTAATATATTCATATAATACAAAGTATGTTCTTCAACAATAATGCTATGAAATTAGAAGTCATTAACAGGAGGAATTTTGGGAAATTCACAAATATGTGGAAATTAAACAAAAAATAACCAATGGATAAAAAGGGAAACTTGAAAATTCTTTAAAATAAACAAGAATGAAATACAACATACTAAAACTTATGGGATGGAAAATTTGTAGATGTAAATGGCTACAATTTAAAAAAATTCTCATATCAATAATCTAACCTTTTGCCTTAAGAAACTAAAAAATGGAAAACTAAACTCAAACAAGCATAAAGAAGAAAATAATAAAAATTAGAGTTTTAATAAGGACTAGAGACTAGCGAAAATTAATGAAACAAAGGTTGATTCTTCAAAAATATTGACAAAATTGACAATCTTGTAGTAGCTGATCAAGAAAAGAGAAAACTCAAATTATTAATCAGGGATATAAGTACAGATATTACTAACAGAATGACCAAACTTACAGAAATAAAAAGGAATGTAAGAGAATACTCTGAGCAATTTGCATACTAACAGTTAAATAACCTAGATGAAATAGACAAAACCCTAAAAACAGAACCAACACTGACTCAAGAAGAAATGGAAAATCTGAATAGAGCCATAACAGGTAAAAAGATGGAGTTGGTAATCAAAAATATTTATACAAATAAAAGTCCAGGACCAGAAGGTTTCACTTCTGAATTCTACCATACATTTAAAGAATTAACACTAATCATTCTTCAACTCTTCCAAAAAATAGAGAACAGGGAACACTTCCTAACTCATCCTATAAAGCCAGTATTACCCTGTTACCAAAGCCAGACAAAGACATGACATGAAAACTATAGACTAGTAATATCCTTTGTACATGTTAATGTAAAAATACTAAACAAAATACTAGCAACCTGTCAAGCAGCATATTAGAAAGGATTATACAACTTGGCCAACTAGGATTTTTCTCAAGAATGCAGGGTTAGTTTAACACATAAAAAAAATTAATAAGACCTACCATATTAATAGAATGAAGAAAAACCAATTATCCTATCAATAGATGGGAAAAGAGTGTTTGAGATAATTTAACACAGTTTCATGATAACAAACCACCCCTCAAAAGTAAGAATAGAAGTGAGTTTCCTCAAAATGTAAAGGGAATCTAAAATACATACACTGCAACATCATACTTAACGGTAAAAGACTGAAAGCTTTCCCCTTAAGATCAGAAATGAGATTAAGACCTCTGTTCCTGCCTTCTCACTTTCCTTTTACTGAAAGTTCTAGCCAGGGCAATTCAGCAAGAAAAAAAAAAAAAAACTAATAAAAGGTACCCAGATTGGAAAGGAAGAAGGAAAATTATCTCTATTCACAGAAAACATGACCTCATATATAGAAAATCTTACAGAATCTACACGAACAAAACTAAACTTTTAGAACTAATAAATGAATTCAGCAAGATACAATATATAAAACTCAGTTGTATTTCCATACTCTAACAATTTACCATCCAAAAATTAAGAAAACAATTTCATTTACAATAGTATCAAAAAATACTCTGTGATCAAGAAAGTACCCGACTTACTGAAAATTATAAAACACTGAAAAAATTATACAAAACCTAAATAAATGAAAGATGGCTCATTTTCATGGACTGGAAAACTTAATGTTATTGGAATGGCAATACTTCCCAAGTAATCTGCATAGTCAGTCAACCCCTATCAAAATCCCAAGCACCTTTTTATCTTTTTGCGGGAATGGAAATGTTGATCCTAATATTCATATGGAAATGCATGGCATCCAAAATAACCAAAGTTATCTGAAAAATAAAAACTTGGAGTACTTACATCTTTCAATTTCAAAACTTAAAGATACAGTAATCAAAAGTATGTGGTACTGGCATGAGAACAGACATATAGATCAATGCAACAGAATTTTTATTGTGGAAATAAACTTTTATATCTATTATCATTTAATTTTTGACAAGAGTGCCCAGACCATTCACCGGAGAGACAACAGTCTTTTCAACAAATGGAGCTGTGATAACTGGATATTCACATGCAAAGGAATGAACCTGCACCCCTCCTTCATATCTTATACTAAAAATAGTTCAAAATAGAATAAAGATATAAATATAAAAATTGAAACTATAAAATTCTTAGAAGAAAACATAGGGCTAAATCTTCATGATCTTGGATTTGGCAAAGGATTCTTAGATGTGACAACAAAAACATGATCAACAAAATAAATAGATAAATTGCACTTTTTCATAATTAAATGCCTTTGGGCATCAAAATACAAATAGTATCTATGGGTTGAAATGAGAGCCCATAGAATGGAAAAATATTTTCAAATTATACATTTGATAATGGACTTGTATCTGTAATATATGAAAAACTTTTACAACATAATAAAAATGAGAATAACCCAAACAAAAATGAGAAAGGATCTGGGTAGACATTTCTCCAAGAAGATACACAAATAGGCAATAAGCACATGAAAAGATGCTCAACATCATTAGTCATCAGGAAAATACAAATCAAAGCCACAACAAGATACTCCTTCTTACCCACTAGGTGGTTAGAATAACAAAATTCAGATAATAGTAAGTATCGGCAAGGATTTGCAGAAATCTGAACCCTCGTACACTGATAGTGCAAATGTAAAATTGGGCAACCTCTTTGGAAAACAGTGGCAATTCCTCAGATGATTCAACCTAGGGTTGCCATATGGCCCAGCATATACCCAAAGGAGTTGAAAACATATATCCACACAGTAACTCATATATGAGTATTTATAGCATTGCTCATAGTAGCTAAAAGGTGTAACCAACCTAAATGTCCATCAGTAGATAAATGGATAAACAGTATGTGGTATGTTCATATGATGGATATTATTCAGCCATAAAAAAGAAAGACTGATACGTACTATAAGTTGAGTTGGATGAACCATAAAAATATGGTAAATGAAATAAGTCAGCCACAAAAAAACCACATATTATATGATTTTGATTCATTAGAAGTACAGAATAGGGAACTCTACAGAGATAGAAAGTAGATTAGTTACTGCTTAGTGCTGGTGGGTGCAAATGGGGTGGGTGGGTTTAGGGGGATGAGAGGCAAAGGGCATGGTTTTTTTTCCCCTAAGATGATGAAATATTCTAGAATTGACTGTGTTACTGGCTGCACATATCTGTAAATATACTAAAATCCACTGAATCATACACTTTAAATGGATGAATTGTATATGTGGATTATATATCAATAAAGTTTAAAAATAAAATCAAATTTCAAAAAAGAATAAATGAAGTAACAATAGATGCTACAATATGATGAACCTGGAAAACACTATGCTAAGTGAAAGATATCAGACACAAAAGGCCACGTATCATATGATTCCATCTCTATGAAATGTCCAGAATAGGCAAATTCAGAGACGAAAAGGAATGTTTTTCAGGGACTACGGGGAGGGAGTAATGAGGAGCGAGTGCTCAATTGGCACAGGGTTTCTTTTTGGAATGATGAAAATATTAGGGAATTAGATAGTGGCGAGAGTTGCATGACATTGTGAATATACTAGAACCAATGAATTCTACTTTTTAAAATAGTTAAAATGGTAAATTTTCTATTAGGTGAATTTTTCTCAAAACAAATTCTTTTTTCACATGAATGTGTTGGTTCTACTTGACCTGAAGTCACTTTGCCTATAACCAATGAGGGAGTGCAGCCATTCGTCATGACTGTGAGAAATCAGCCAGCAGCAACCCCCTCACTGCCTTGGCATTCACTACCCCTTTCCCTGGATGAGCTTTCCCTTCCTTTCTCCCTTCAAATGTTATCCTTCAACATGCGGCTCAAATGCTATTTCCTCCATAAAGTTGCTCACAATTTCCCATGTTGGAGCACAATCTTTCTCCTCTGCAGGGTCGTCGCACATTGTGGGCACCACTGATCTTGCACTTAATGCATATTTATAGCTCCTCTACACACTTGTCTCCCACGTTAAGTGTAAAGGGCAGAATAAGTTGCAAATCTTTCTCAAGGTCAAATGCAATGCCTGACACTGATAGTCACCTTCAAATTAAATTAAAGCAATAAAGATAATGGTAAATGAAATAAGCCCGTTTCCATTATGAACCTCCACACAAACAATTGCGCTAATACAAATACTCCTCAGAATGCAATGGATTTGTACAACACAACTTGAGAGTAAGATATTCTTTCAGTATTCAATCACTAAAGAAATTTCTTTCTCTACTTATTATATATACTGCATATTGGAATCTTACATCTAGTTCACAGGGACTAAAACATCAACTTTCAGCTTTTGTAAGAACCATTCTATCTTTAAGTACTTAACAGAATAAAACAGTAAATAATCTTCACGAAAAAGATATTTTAAGAACCTCAACCAAAAAGAACAATAAAATAAAGAGACAAGAGTACTCTGCCATGGACACAATTTCCACAATGTTTAGTCACAAGACTGACACTTTGTGAGAATACAAAATATTTGGTTCTTGGACACAAGCTGCTTTGTGCCTTGCTCTGAGAAATAGAAACCTGGGTAGTAACACTATTTGCACCCTTGTTTATTGTCATTACCTCTCGTTCTATGGTTTTCCTCCTCAGCAACTTTTTGACACTTGGGAGCTGCTTCTTTAGTAACATCGTGGCTTCATTCATTCTTCTGACTTGAGTGATTAAGAAAGATGGGACCTGGAGAAGAAAAATAGTTTGACTAGAAGGAAAACACCTGAATTAAACCTCCCTGGTGGATTCTGTCTTTAGATATGGTAACTCCTGGCCACCTAGTATCCTGGAACTGTGGCATTTGTCCTTGTAAAAATTAGAAAAAAGCTATTAGGATTCATATTTAAAAGAGAGAGCATATTCAGGAACAGCCCTTAAAGAGTGTATAAAGATGCCCCAGGCAACCTGGAATTATATTCTCGTATTTTCTCCCTGTGACTGTGAGCATTACTTGCTCACGGAGCCTTTATATTTCCCTGGTGCTGGTGGACTTCAAAGGAGCATGTCTGTCATCACACTGGCACTCACCTTCCACAGCATTTTCTGGTAGGTAAGCATTAAGCGGATGATGTGGGCTGCAGTGTTTGCTAACCGCAATTCTTCATAATCAGAATGTTTGCTTCTACTGAAGAAAAGGTTTGGTGCCATTACAGTTGAAATGTTCCATATACTCATTCGGTTTTTTGATTCATTGGCAATCACTTTATTAAAGAATGTCATGAGGGCCTAAAAAAGAAAGAGCACTGTGTCACAGTATTGTGAATTATCAGAATGCATCACTGATTGATGGCATTTATTTCTATACCCATTTACTATGCCTCTGGAAAACAGCCAGAATATTGTCAGAAGTACAGAATGGTTAAATGTCACGGTCCCCTTTACTTGCTTGAAAGTGCTAATGAGAAATGTGGACAGTTGTTATGGAGTTTATTATATTGGAGTCTCTATAAATAATACTTTGCCTTTCCTTACTTTTTTTATCCTAAATAAGTTTGACAAATATTAAAATTAAATAGTAAACTAGGAAGAGAAAATGCATCTCAAAAAATGTAATGTATTTTTATTGTGAAGAAGGTAATTCTAGAAAACACCCTTAATTTAAAGCATTACTATTAAAAATTACTTACTGTTTCCTTGTGAATGGAAAACCCATTTCTTAAATAAATGAGCATCTCATTCCTTATCCCAAATGTAAATATAATTGAAAAAAATTTGATTTTACTTTTTGGGTATCATTTTTCTGTTGCTTTTCAATTTTGGAATCTTCAATATACTGACAAAAAATGCTTACATGCAGCTGTTAACAATATCAAATAAAAAAAGATTTGAGAAAGCTTAATAAAAGTTTGGCTAAGCCACCAAAGTAAAAATGCTTATTAGACATTCTGGAATTCACCAAGAAGACCAAAACCATAAAAGGAGATGCTCTTTGATTCCCCAAGTTAAATTTGGGAAATTCTGCCCAATTTATACTGCTACAGTATTCTGCTACAGTATTTGTAATGAGAAAACAGACAGCACGTAATAGTAATAATAGTTAGCATTCGTATGAGGGTTTATTGTGAGCTAGGCATTATTCTTAGTAATATATTAAAAAATATATATATATCCACTAATTTTATCATTATTACAAATTCTGTGAGGTAGGTACTATTATTAAGCTGTATGGATGGGAAACTAAGTTGGAGAGGGGCAGATCGCTTTGTCAAACATCAGATGATTAAGTGGCAAAGCCAGGATTTGAACTGAGGTAACTGGGTTCTTGAGCCAGAGCTCCTGATCTCTATACCATGCCAGCTTCTATCTTGGTTCCAGTTGAAAGTTAGGATGGGAGAGATGGAGGGATGGAGGGAGGGAGGGAAGGAGGGAGGGAGGGAGGGGAGAGAGGGGAGAGAGAAAGAGAAAAAGGGAGAGATTTTTTCACAAGGTTCATAATGTTTTTTAAGGATCTTCTGTTAGAAATATATCAATTTTTTTGATAATTGCTGCATCCTCAGTTATATAAAAGGGTAGTGACATAATGACCAAGATATGTGATACCAGATACATTTTTTTTTTGGATAAAAGATCATTTAGACAGGGCCCCCCCAAAACTAATAAATTCCAGTTTTTGAAAAATTACCAAACTGTATTAGAGATTCTTATGCCATAGCCAACCCCATCCCTGGATTGAGGAAGTAGTACAACTGACATATGCTGTAATTAACACAGTTGTTCACACTATGTAGGAGAAAAGTCCTCACCAAACTGAAATGTCTGATAGGAGGAAGCATTAAGAATCGTATTATTTGTTTTTAGCTTTATGTTTACTGACCTAGAAACTATTGGCTCCTTGTAACTCATCCTTACCTCATTTCAAAGATTCTAAACTCCTATTGTACTTATAACAAATTTCCTGTTGTATACAGAATCACTATGAAAATAGCAAGATAAACTTTGATTTTTACCAAGATACAGCAAAGAAATGAATATGAAATAAAGGGAAGGATATTTGGGATGAAGAATTATGGAATAGGATTCTACCCAATGTTCTCTTATATGTTAAAGGAGAAATTATTTTTCTGAGCTTAATTTTCCTAATCCATAAAGTAATAAGATCCTATCAGGTAATCTCTAAAATTCAGAGATTGTAGAATTCTTTACATTGAATTGGATTCATAAATTATAAGGCATGAACATTTTTAAAAATTTATTTAAATCAGTGATTTCAAATTTTCTCCCTATGGACACTCATCAGATCTTTGCCACTAGACTCAAGTGGGCAGCTGAGGACCGACAATTACAGCATTTTATATTTACAACTTATATAATGTTCTTACATTATTCTGACATTATTCCATTTACGTCTTCCATCTTTGCTTTTCCTGCTCCTAACCCTAGCCAGTGCCAGGCATGTGGTGGACACTCAGTATCTCTGAATGGACTGAATGAATGTGACTGAAATGTTCAAAGAAGACTCCAGGATTTACATTCTTTCCTGTCTTCTATGGAGAACGGAGATGGGAACACTGAAAGGAACAGGAAGCAGCATGCTCAGCTGGCTGAGTGGGCTGCCATCTTGTTTTTCACTTTTCCACCTGAGCCATTTCCTCTGACCCATAAGAGCCAATGACAAACCATGAGGTCAACACAACATACCTGGGCTGTGTCCCTGTTGGCATCAGGCAGTGCCATGACCATGAGGTGTAAGGCTTGAAACTGTACTTTGATGTGAGGCCCTCCTAACAAGAAAACAGAAATAACCACACGTTTGGAACACCACTGATGTATTCTGGCAGCATTCCTTGCTAACACCTGGTGGCATGGGAGGGCTCCTGACCACTCCCTGTGGTAAGGACTCAGTTGTTGTGCCCAACAATGAACATTCGTCTGCTTGGACAGTCTATCAACCCCCCTTCCACATCCCATGGTGCCATTGTAGAGGCAGGTGGCTAAGAAGATCCTCAAAATAATTCTGGAATTGTGTAACATTTCCCTTTTCAAAGTACTTTTACAGACCTTACTTTACTTTTATGCTATAAACAGAAGGCTTGAAGCTCAATTCAAGAGAAAATAAATCTTGCTTCCATATAAAGCCACAGCAAAATATAATTATTAGGAGCATAACCAGATTCAAATAATACTTAGTCACTGAGTGACCTCAAGCAGAGTATTTAACCCTTCGTTGCTTCTATGTTATCTTTGCAAAATGGAATTAGTCATTTTACCTACCTCACTGGGCTGTTATAAAATTTAAATGACTTAAAACTTACAATGAATTAGACTTGAATGTTAGACCTAGAACCATAAAACTCCTAGGAGAAAACATGGCAATAATGTCCTTGACAAAGGTCTTAGTGACAAATTTTTGAATCTGACACCAAAATCAAAGAAACAGAAAGGAAAATTAACAAGTAGGACTATATCAAACTAAAGAGCATCTGCACAGGAAAGAGTACCATCAACAGAATGAAAAGGCAGACTGCTGGATGCAAGATGTATTTGCAAATCTCATATCTGATAAGAGGCTAATATCTAAAACATATAAAGAACTCATACAACCCAATAGCCAAAAACACCGAACAGTCTGATTTTAAAATGTGCAGAACAGACATCTGAATGTTTTTCCAGAGAAAACATACAGGAGGCCAACTGGTACATGAAAAGACACTCGCCATCATTAATAATCAGGGAAATGCAAATCAAAACCACAGTGAAATATTACCTCACATTTGTAAGAATAGATATTATCAAAAAGGCAAGAAATAACAGGGGCGTGGAGAAAAGGGAACCCTCATGCGCTGCTAGTAGGAATGTCAATTGCTACAGCCACTGAGAAAAACAGGAAGGAGGTTCCTCAAAAAATTAAAAATAGATATATCATGTGATCCAGCAATTCCACTTTTGGGTATTTATCTGAGGAAAATGAAACACTAACTCAAAACACATATGCACCTGAGTGTTTACTGAAGCATTATTTACAATAGCCAAGATGTAGAAACAGTTAAGTGTTCATTTATGGATGAATGAAAAAAGAAAATGTGCTATACATACACACACATACACACGCAATGGAATGTCATTCAGCCATAAAAATCAAAGTCTTGCCATTTGCAATTAACACGCATGGACCTTGAGGGCATTATGCTAAGTGAAATGAGTCAGATAAAGAAAGACAAATACCATCTGGTCTCTCTTATCTGTGGGATCTAAATATAAAAAAATACCTCTCCAAACCCCCTACCCCTAAAGCCCCACAACCAAGCTCATAGATACAGAGGACAGATTAAAAGAAAAAAAATACTGAAATCTACTTAAGGCTTTGTGATTTGGACAATTATATAAAATCCATTTGTAAATGCTCAAATTATCCTTGAAGTGGGGTGTGAATTATGCCTTTACAGTTTTTCCTAGGTTGTGACAGTTACAGAAATTGCAAGATTTGGTCACCTGTTGAAGTCTTTGGGGACATTTCCCACCAATAATTTTGCAAAGTTTGGACCACTTTGTCTTTGCCATCGTGGGTGTTTTACGTTGCATATGCTCTAAAGTTCTAGACTTTCCCTTGGGTGCCACTGAGTAAACACTTTGGCAGCATCCAAATCCATGGCTGGATGAGGGACAATGCTAACATATCTTCTTTTTTTTAATGTAGGGATGCATTGTTTTATTTGCATTAGTACTTTTCATTCAAATATGGATTCATGAAATCAGAGAAGACACCTTCTTTAAACACCAAGGGAAACAAAATCAGTAAAAAGTGCTTAGATGGATAAACCCCTTTAGCTTCAGAAATGTGGGCTCTATTTCATAACTAAGACTTCCTTCTTATGGAGGCCTGCCTCTAAAGCTCATTTTTGTTTCTTCTTCACATAGAAGTGTCTTGGGAACTTAGAAATCCCTTCGTTTTCATGTCATGCCTGTAGTGGTACATGGGACATGATGCCGGCATTGCTCCTTCCTGACTGCAGGACCTGGTCCCTCAGCTGTCAGAGTTTCCTAAAATGGCTCTCTCCAGTTGCTTCGCCTGAGGTCATGCTGTCCTCTCAAGGGCAGTATATATCCAATGAAGGCCTGAGTCAGAGTAAAAATGCCCAACCTTCTCCCTGTAATGGGAACAATTCTGAAAGGCCACCAAGCTTCAGAGCTTCCCCCAGGGTTGCAGGTGGTCTGGGCTGAGACTGCATCACTCACTGCCAACCTTACCCTCTGCCCAATTCTGCTCCCTCTCCCCTTCCCTTTCATTAGTGAGGAACCCAAGTGGATGCCCTAATAAATGTTCTAAACAAACTAATCTTGGTCTTCAATGCTTTTCTGGGAAACCCAACAAAGCTTCAATCATGAGCAACCTTCTATGGCACATTATCAACAAAGATGGTAACTTAAAACTTTAAATAAGGTAGAAGAATTCTGTAAACAGAGTGCCTAGCATTAACAAAAAATACAAAGATTAAATGAGTTAATGTGTGTAGAATGTTCCCATCTGTACCTGTAAGTAGTTATCTCTATGTGTGTTTGCTCTTGCTATGATTAATGACACATCCTAGATCTTAAATGGACATTCAGGGAAGGTGATCCTAGTTGGATTTCTGGAGATTGTTGATCCTTTATTCCTTGACAATCACAGAAGATGGCGCCAGAGGGCTGGCATTATACTTGTGTTCTCAAAGCTGGCTCTTTCCCTCAGCAAGGAAAGGATTTTAGCAATTCCATTAACAACTGGATAATCCACAACCATCTGTGCTGAAAAATGTATTTACTACAGCATCCAGGTTTTGCTTTGTCTCTCTGTAGTTTCCTCAAAATGGTCTCTTAGTGGGGAGTTCCTGGAGGGAAGCATTATGTTCTAGAATCCCTGGGGAATTCTCAAGTTGAAGAAAAATCTCTCTCTTCGATGGATGAAAGGCAGTCAGTTGCTTACAAAGTTACTGAGCTTTACTGTACTAGAAACACTCCTGTGACAAAATGCTTGTGAGAGGAGGTTATGTGCACCCGAGTTAGGCGTGGATGTCTAATGTTTGTAAGCACGGAATGAAGGAAGATTTAGAAGGAGTATTTATAGGGCTGCATTGTATTGCCTCAGCACAATACCCATGGAGATTTCTAGAAATTTATGTCAAATTTGTAAAGCAAAATGACACAGGTCCAGGGTATATTTGAAAACACCTAATGCATGTTGACAGGAGTTTGACTGAATAACGGCCTAGCAGGAGCACATCGCAGTACAAGTATTTAGCACAGAGAAAGCATTCCTTTTATGAGTGAACTGCAGGCTAAGGGCTGTCTGTAATCTTCCAAGGTATCCTCCCCCCATGCCCACCCCGCAAAACCCTCTGGTGCAGGGAGATAACAGATGCAGATGCAGACTCTATATTTCCATCAATTTCAGAGAAAATCATAAAGTTTCTGTTAAGGCTAACAATCTAAACTGGCAAAGAGTCCATTTTTATTTTATTTAGGAAACCTGGCCTTACAGTGTTTCATGGTTGATAGTTTTTTCAGTTATTGTTAAGGCATTTTTGTCCTGAGGTCATTATTTCCTCAGAAAGGTATTAAACTTTTCATGAAAATATCTAAGGTTTGATTGATGAAATGTTAGTCTTTTAGTTTTATGGGTAACTTTTGGGCCAAGTTTGAAAAGAGAAATAATTACACTAGTGGAAATGACTCTATATCCTCCAAACTCTGTTCCAGAGTATAAAGAAGGGCAGTTTAAACACACTTACCCACATGCCTACAAGTCTTCTCTTTGGAAAATCTCTCACAACTAGAGCTTATTCTAAGTGGTAAAAAGGCTATTTTTCCTGCTGGTAGCAGCCCTGGACTTTGGGCTTCCTGTGGGGTTGGCTGGTTTCAAATCAATCACTGCAATATAGTATTTCTCACTTTCAAAGTCATGCAAAGAAATGCGGACTCCTTCTCGAACCTTCTCAGGATATTTCCCAGATTCCCTCCCTTAACTGAAGTGTGCTGGCCGCGTGGGACAGGGAACAATGAAGCCGAGTGGCGGCCACCTCTTTATTTGGGGTTTGTCCTCCCAATCTGCCCACAGCCTTTTCTGTTCATACAGAATCACTGTGTACTTAGCAAGCTTCTACAGTAGGTCCTCGAATAACACCCTCTCATTCAACACTGTTTCTGTATAATGTTGATGCGATGCTCCAGGAACTTAACTCTCGTTTATATTAGTTAGCCTATGGTAAAATTGGTTTCCTTATAATTGTTTCGCTTAAAGTGGCAGAATCTATCAAGGACCTATTTAAGTCTGTGATCCCTGAGTGCCTAAGGTTAGTAGTGAATGCCTCCACTCTCTAGCTCCATTCCACTTTTCTCGTTTCTCTCTTGCCACACCCCCCAAAACATTCATCCCTGAGGCTGAACCACGCATGACAAATGACGCCCTCGCTGCTAAATACAATACACACTTTCCATTACTATACTTTTTACTGAAGTCCATCTCTTAAGGCTTAATCTACGTGAATTTGTAATTTTCAGAAACACTGTGTAATGTTACAATTTTCAGACTAAACACCTCCTGTGTGACATTTAATATGTGCTCCATCATCAGCACAGGGCCTCAGGTTTAAAGAAAAGAGGTCTTATATTTTTGTCAAGGATTATTACACACAAGGCACTATTCTAGATGCTTTCACTCAACAGCCACAATGGCTCTGACACACAGCTATTAACTGTAAGTTATAGGCACAGCTCAGAAAGGTTCACTGAGTGGCTAATGGATGGTTGAGCAGGAATTTAAATCTAAAGAGTCTATTCTTTGTACAAACCCTTCTGCCTTTTAATGATCATAAAACCCTTTAAATTTTATCTATCAGACTTAGATATGTAAATATGTAAAGAGGCAGCTGTTTACCAGCAAACACAATATTTCACCAAGCCTTGCCAGGAAAGAGCAAATACACACTTGTGGTCACATTTGATTATGCACTTTCTTCCACTCTGTGTCAGCTTATTGACCTTACATCTTAGTCCATTCGCACTTAGCGTCTTCCACCTACTTTCCATTAGAGTGATGAAGGCAGGTATGTATTCCACAGGGAAGAGAGAAGTGGGTAATTCTCTGAAAAAGGCTTTCAACATCACTGCAGCTTCTCTGTGGCACATTTTGTCCCATTTAAATTTGTCAGCATTAAACTTGGCATCCAGTTCTTCACGGTATTGCTGAAAGTCAAGGAAAACAGACAATATTTAATGAGCTTTGACTACCTGACATCACCTTTGAAAGCTGTCATTACACAAATGATTAAAAAGCCAATCTCCACTAAGTCTAACTTTTTAAAAGGTGATTAAAGAACTGGAAGTTATTTTTTGAATTAACTTTTAGAAATGGGTTTTCTAAAATCTTTTTAGAACAATGCTAATCTTGAAATCACTCGCTAATTCTATACAAACACAGGAGCTCTTTACTGCAGTCACAGCTTTGTTTGTGCAGCTTTGACAGAATGCCACCCGTCTGCACATGACAGTGTCCGATTCTGTCAGTGCTGTCCAATTCTGACGAAGCTTCCATTTCTCTGTTATCCACGATCCCTTCCTTTTGTCATCCCTTTCTAAATGCGATCATGAATGTATGCCTCTTAGCTAGTTCACATCCAGAATGAGAAATATCCCAATAAAGAAACTCTGATCTCATCGCAATATGCAAACCAACGACATCTCCTTGGAGCAGTTACGGCAGTTTTATGCCAAGACATACACATGCCCTCCACATGTTTGCATGCTTGTCCAGTCTTTCGTAAGGTTCAGAACACCGTGTAAATACTTAAAAAAACCACTAAGCCTCCATAAGTTCTATTTGTATTATACACTTTACATTATCAATTCATTTCACTGTCAGTGCCACCATGTTTCTATCCATGTTTCTATTTCAAAGTCAAACTTACTTTCTCTTGCTCCCTTGAACTACAGATTCTACTATTAATAGCAGGTAGTTATTATGGTCAGTTACTTGATTGACCCTGACTGCCCCAAAAAGGAAACTTAGAAAGACAGCTTGGAAAACTCTCAATTTCTTTAAGTCCCCTGTTTTATTCCCATGAGAAGCCTAATTCTTCCAGCCTTAAACATGCATAATTTTCGCATCTGACTTCTTCCTTCCAAGGAGCAGCTCACTAACCACCCCAGAAATAAACACTCTCATGGCTCCCAAAGCCTGAAAAACAGGGGTGCCCTGGGAGGACACATCTTTTAGAGAAAGGCAGACATGATTTCAAGCCATCCTTCGATGGCATCAAAAGGTTGTTCTTCTTGTCTTTGAGAGGCTCTCAACATACAGCTTATCAATCAACCATTTTCTGATACACTTAGTAAAAGCATTGAAGCATACACACAAAACTCTTCCTAGAATAAAAGAGCATAGACTGGGATCTAAGGAAAGGAGGATGCATGAGATCCACATTGTAGTCCAATGGATACAAATGTTTCATTAGTCATAATGCTAATTTAGGGTACTAAATACTATAAGAAAGTATTTATTGAATGCTATGCCATCATGGAGGAAGATCAAACTCTGCCAGAGCAAAGTCTTGAGGACCAGTGTGGAGTTGCCAGGGGAAGAAGAAATATAAGGGTGTCCCAGACAGAAGAAACTGCTTAAGCAGTGACACAAATGCAAGGAGGCCCAGTAGGACTGGGGAACTCCAATTAGTTCAGTGTTGCTGGTGCATCATGGGCAAGGAGGAAAGTCAAGGGAAAGATGAGACTGAGGAGCAGACCAGAGGTGACTGGACTTCGTTCTGTAGGCAGTGAAACAACGTGGAATGTTTCCAAACAAGAGGACATGGTGACATTTATCTTTTCTTACAGCCTGATGCAAAAGTGATTTGGAGAAGTGGGGTTCTTGGCGCCGATTATGGAGCAGGCTAGAGACAAGGAAATAATTTATTGGACCATGGCACCATTTCTAGTGATGGACAATCAAACACTAACCGGGATTAAAAAACGTCATTGAGGGAAAATTCTCAAAAATAAGAGATGATTACGGAGCTATTCTCAAGGAACATAGGCGAAGGATTCCATTTTGGCATACCCCATTACCTTGCTCCAGCTCACTGGTATCTCACAGAAAAGAGCTTCTATACTCATCTAGAGCCCCAGTTAGTGCAACTGATGGAAAGTGAATACTGCCAGATCACCTGGCCAGCAGGGCTTAAGATTTCAGTTGCAAAGGATATATTTGCATATTTTAAAAAGCTGCTACCTGAAGGTCTGGCTTTCAAACAGCCTGAATCTACATGCTTAGATCCTGCCTTTAGGGACATTGGCAGGTCCTCAACCACTGGGAGCTGTCAAAAACATAACAAGCTATTTGGACAAGTACAAAGATTTGAGAGGCAACCAAGAGCTGGGGCAAGGTTGAATGGCACAATTCATCTCCTACACAAGGCCACTCCTTCAAGACTGGGAGAGGTGGTTGCTTCATGTACTTTATAAAAATCGGAACAGAGAGAATAGCAAAATCAAGAAACAAAGGCATATGTTCTAATAAAGATCAAGAT
The DNA here is from genome assembly GCA_004024845.1 of Tonatia bakeri. Taxonomy (NCBI): domain Eukaryota; kingdom Metazoa; phylum Chordata; class Mammalia; order Chiroptera; family Phyllostomidae; genus Tonatia; species Tonatia bakeri. Next base: position 148,004 of record PVIA01003010.1, on the reverse strand, counting down.
AAAACAGAAATAAGTAATTTACCTGGTAAAGAGTTCAAAGTTATGGTCATAAATATGCTCACCAATTTTGGGGGGGGGTGGATGAACATAGTAAAAACTCAAAAAAGAGATGGAAAATATAAGAAGGTACCAAATATTAATAGAAGTCACAGAGCTGAATACAATGATTGAACGGAAAAAATACCCTAGAGAGGGTCAACAGCAGACTCACTGAAGCAGATGAGAGGATCAGTCACATTAAACACCTAATAAAGGCATCAAAAGGAACAAAGAGAATCTAAAAAAAAAGTGAAGATAGCTTAGGGCTTACGTGACAACATGAAACAATTGACGTTTTCACGGCAGAGGTCCCAGAAGAAGAAAAGAGAGACGGGGAGAAAAGTAGTTTGAAGAATAATGTCTGCAAATATCCCTGACTGGAGACAGAAACAGACATCCAGCTCCAGGAAGCCCAAAGAGTTCCAAAAAAGGTAAATCCAAAGAGACCCGAACTAAGATACATAATTAAAATGTCCAAATTTAAAGACAAGGAGAAAATATTAAAAGCAGCAAAAGAAAAGCTGTTACATATAAGGGTACCCCCAAAAGACTTTCAGCAGATTTTTCAGGTGAAACTGTAGGCTAGAAAGGAGTGGCATAACATATTCAATGTGCTGAGGAAAAAAAAACTGCAGCCAAGAATACTTTACCCAGCAAAGTTATCATTCAGAATTGGAGGAGGAATAGTTTTCTAGACAAGCAAAAGCTGAAGGGGCTCACCACCAGTAAATAGGCTTTATAGTAAATGTTTAAGAGACCTGTTTAAGCTAAAAAGAAAGTGCACTTATAAAGTCACAATAAAGTTAATGAAATAATAAATCCCACTAGAAAGGTAAATGTATAGTTAAGGTAGCAAACTGATCATGTATAAAGCCAGTATGAAAGTTAAAAGACAAAAGTCATAAAGATAACAGTGACTGAAATAATTTGCTAAGAGATACACAAAATGTAAAATGTGACATCAAAAACAAAATATGGGAGGGGGAGAGTAAAAAGTTGAGCTTTAGAGTGGAATCACACTTAAGTTGTTAACTCAGAACAGACCATTATAGACATAAATTGTTATATCTAAGCATTATGATAACCACAAAGCAAAAACCTATAGTAAACACACAAAAGACAGAGAAAGGAATATAAGTACACCACTGAAAAACTCATCAAACCACAAAAGAAGAGAAAGAAACAGAGAGAAACTACAAAACACTCATTAAACAACAAAATGGCAGTAAGTATATACCTATAATTACTTTAAATGTAAATGGACAATTCTCCAACCAAAAGACATGGAAGGGTTGAATGGAGAAAAAACAAAATCCATCTATATGTTGCTTACAAGAGACTCACCTTGGATGTAAGAACACTGACTGAATAAATGGGAAAAGACAACTCATGCAAATGGAAATCGAAAGATGGAGTAGCTATACTATTATCAGACAAAGTATACTCTAAAACCAAGACTATAATAAGAGAAAAAGATGGGCTTAATAATGATAAAGGGGACAATCCAACAATAAGATATAACATTTGTAAATATTTATGCATTAAATATAGGATCTCCTAAATTTATAAAACAAATGTTAACAGACCTAAAGAAAGAAATAGACAATACACTAATAGTAGTGGATTTTCATATCCCAATTATATCAGCTGATATATCATCCAACAGAAAATTAATAAGGAAACATTGGCCTTATATGACAGCATTAGATTAGATGGACTTAATAATATAGACATACAAGGTCTGTCCAGAAAAGTCCAGCCATTGTTAATATAATGAGAATGGTTCACATGACATTGATAGAACCTGGCAGTTAATGAGAGTGGACTGGAATGCACATGCATGAACAGTGATGACTTCACAATTGATGACAAGCAATTTCAATAAAGTGGCAGGACACAAATTACAAATTGTTTTGCAAATTAATTTTTTGCAAATTACTATGCAAAAATCTGTTGTGCTTCTATACATGAATACAAAACTATCAGAAAGGGAAATAAAGAATAGAGTCCCATTTAAAATTGCATCAATACAGAATGAAATACCCGCAAATTTTTTTTTGATCAAGGATTTGAAAGAACTATACATTGAAAACTACAAAACATTCATAAAAGAAACTGAAGAAGAAACAAATAACGAAATATATTTTGTGCTTGTGAATTGGAAGAATCAATATTGTTAAAATGTCCATACCACCCAGTGCAATGTACAGCTTCAATGCAATTCCTATAAATATTCCAATGGCGTGTTTCAAAGAAACAGAACAAGTAATCCTAAACTTTGTTGGAAACCACACAAAATTGACCTTGAGAAAGAAAAGCAAAGCTGGAGGCATCATGTTCCTGATCTTAAACTATATTACACATAGTACTTAAAATAGCAGGGTAATGGCATGAAAACAGACACACATATAATTGAAACAGAATAGAGAGCCCAGAAATAAAGCCACACATATAAAATCAACTGGTTTATGACAAAAGGAGCCAAGAATATACAATGAAGAAAGAACAGTTTCTGTAATAAATGGTGTTGGAAACACTGAACAGCCACATGCAAAAGAATGAAACTTGACCTATTTCTTATACCATACACAAAAATTCACTGAAAATAAATCAAACCCTTGAGCATAAGACCTGAAACCATAAAACTCCTAGAAGAAAACATAGATGGTACGCTGAGGTTTTTTTTTAAAATCTCGCACCAAAAGCAAAAGCAACAAAAGCAAAAATAAACAAGTGGAATGACATCATACAAAAGAGCTTCTGAACAGCAAACAAAACTATGAACAGTGGAAAAGCAACCTCGTGAATGTGAGAAAATATTTGCAAATCATGTATCTGATAAGAGGCCAGTATCCAAAATATATAAAGAACTTACACAGCTCAATAGCAAAAAAGTTTTAATCCCATTTAAAAATGGGCAGATCTAAATACATATTTTTTGCAAAGAAGACATACAAATGACCAACAGGCACACGAAAGGATGTCAACATCACTAATCACCTGGGAGATAAAAACCAAAGCCACAACATGTATCACCTCACGCCTGTTAGAAGGGCTATTATCAAAAAGACAAAAAACAGCAAAAACAGCAAGTGCTGGTGAGGACGAGGAGGAAAAGGAACAGTTGTACATTGTTGGTGGGAACACCAGTCACTGCAGCCACTATAAAAAACAGTACAGAGGTGGCTCAAAAAATTAAAAATAAATTTATCATATATCTGAAAAAATAAAACATTAATTCATAATAACATATGTACCCCTCTGTTCACTGCAACATTATTTACAATTGCTAAAATATGTAAATAATCTGTGTCTATCAATGAGTGAAGAGATAAAAAGTGGCATATAATATACATGTATATATATTATATATAATATACATGTATATAGTATATATGTGATATATATTCAATTCAGTCATCTTTTAAAAGAATGAAATCATGCCATTTGCAATCACATGGATGGACCCTGAAGGCATTATGCTAAGTGAAATAAGTCAGAGAGAGAAAGTCAATTACTCATTACTGTATGGTCTCACTTTTATTGTAACATCACAAAAAGCTCACAGATACAGACTAGTGGTTGCCAAGACAAGGGTGCTGAAGGAGGGAGAAATGGGTGTAGGAGGTCAAAAGATAAAAAGGAAAAAAAATTAAAAATCAGTGATGAATTGAACATGAGACTCAGAGGGAGAAGTAACAGCCCAAGATGGGGCTCTTCTCAGATCACTAGCTGGAGTAAAGGGCAAATGGAAGTGTTGGTAACAGGAAATACAGGAGGAGAAAAATGTTTTCCATCCATTGCTTGGACCACTGGTGTAAAGCCAAGGGAAATGGTGTTCGAATGGGCAGGAAGGGCCAGCGAGGGCCGAATAATTAAAATTCATTTCCTACGTACCCCTGCCATAGGAGCTCCCTGAACACTAACGTGGTCATCATTCCAGCTGGCAGTGGTGCCCAGTCACCTAAAAGGCAAGTGGCTCCAGTATCGAGAGCAGGCTCTAGAAACAGATTCTTTAGGTTTTACCTCAATTCCAAAAATGACTGGTTGTATGGCTGGTGTCTCGAGTTTCTCACTGCACAAAAGGAATATTAACATGACCTAAGATGAAGTCAGATGATACGACGTAAAGCTCAGGGGGCAGGGCCTGCCACACAGTACGTGCTCGGTAAACGCTAGCTGCTGGTAAGTCCCCTTTCTCCATTATAACCTTTACTTTTATTACTAGGGGAAACACATGCATATGTGGTTCTGGATATTTGGGTAATGATATCATTTTGTCTTGTCTGGATGGCCAGTGTAAAACAAAACTGAGAGAAAGAGACTCTTCTATTGGTTTCATCCAGAGCAGACTGTGGCACACAGGAGCAGAGCTGATATTTCTGTGGTCCTGAATGTGAAACCATATAAATCTGGTGTTGCATTTACCTTGCCAAAGGCAGGTAGCATTTAAAGGTTAAAGAAGTCATGTTTTCCCTCCAGTGTTAATGCGAACACTAGGCAAGGGTCAGAATCGTGTCCTTAAATCTCCCCCGGCAAATAGACAGTCTGTTTCCATTTGAGGTAGTTTTGTAACAATGCCTTCAGCTTCGAAAACCAGTTCAGGAAGGAAAACCGGCAGAGCAGGCCACTAATTATAAAACATTTACAGAAGCCTCGGAATAATTCTGTGAGTCAAAAAAGAAAATCTTGCATGTCAAACAGTCTGTCTTTTTCCCTAAAATATATTCCCCAGTGTTTGGCTCAAATCTGTCATTTTTTTGGGGGGGAATATCATTGTAATACCAAAGTATGAAATTGATTCCAAATAATCTGAGGCCTTAAATCCAGGAACCGGCTCCACTGCTGTGGGCCCTGGGGGGCTTACACTAGCAGGTTCCCCTAGCAGCGCGTTCCTGTTAGTCTTCCCAGGCCCTGTAAGCATGAGACTCGGCTGGCCTGTTCACGACACATTAGTGTCAGGGTCACCCACCTGGCACAACTAGAGGATGAGTACCTGGTTTTGTTAATGGTCTTTCCCCACACATATTCCTAGAAAAAACAGCCTAACAGATGAAAGTACAAAATAAAGTTTGTACAAGGAGAGAAATAAAGACCCCTTTAATATATCAGGTTACAAAGCCTTTCTAACTGCAATATTCCCGTTTTTGTTCACTGGCCCAGATTTTTTTCACATTGGCTTTCCTGGAGCTCAGACCATGAAAACATCTGGATTACATTTTTTGGACTAATCAGAGATGGAATAAATAGGCTGAAATAGAACTGATGTAAGGAGAAAAGGGACTTCTAACCAAATGTGATCTAGAAATGCGTGTGCCAAAAAGGGCACTTTGAAGGAGTTATTAGCTTATAATCGGCATTTTTCAGTCAAAGATTAGCTAAAGAAAAGCAATGTCTGCTATGATGTTAAAATTCATGCATACAAGAAATGTCATGTAATGCATTCTCTTCTTGGTTATTTAAGAGAACTTTAAATCACATGCATTACGCTTCTCTGTCTGCCTCTCTGTGTCTCTCTCTCATACACATGCACACACACACAAACAGGAGCCAGCAAGAATGTGTTCAAATAGAGCTCCCCGATTCTGAAGAGATGGTTAGAGGGACACAGTCTAATTCTCTCCAAGAAAAAAAAATTTTTTTACTTCAGTTTGATTCTCTGGCTCTACAGATACAACCAAAGGTTTAACAAAAGTAGTGTTAGCCTTCATCCTCAGACTGATATATTTGTTCAGCCATCTACAACAACCATACCTATGAGAACCTGAGACTAAAGCAGATTCAATTAAGAAAGTATAAATCTTAAGGAGCCACTAGGGATTTCCTGCCTTCCAAGAGAAGCTGTGCCAGTATTCAGTGATCTCTATCCCTGGGAAGTCATCAGTCGCCCACACGCCCTGGCCCTTACTACCACTGGCAAAGTATGGTGCAGCGCTGTGACCTCCCTTCACAAAGAATTTACCAATCATCTGCAACAGTCCAGGTAACTGACTCCCCGCTGTCAGGACCTCCTGATCTGCGTCAGCCCCTCCCCCATAGAAAGTCCCAGCAATGACTAAGTGTGGTGTCCGCTGGTGCTCTGCGCGGGGCTGCTTTGTGGGACAGGATGAACAGTCAGATCCGCGTTGTGGCCTGAGGCTCAGTCTGCCCAGTCCTCGCCTCCATCCCTCATCTCTCAGAAGCACCATCCTCCAAGAACCCTCTTCTCCTAACTTCTCCCCAGAATCTGCTTTTGGGAGCTTCCAATAGACACAGCCTATTTATTCTCAGTTTCCACTTAGAAACACATCTTGTCAGATTTCTATATAAAAACTCAGAGATTGCTGGTAAAATTTCTCAAAACATGAACAAAAATGAATTAATGAAGAGATGCTTTTTCACCTCTATGCATTTCCTTTTAATAGTTCTAAACAGAAGCAGGTTCACTTTTCCCTCTCCCTGAGACTGTTTTCTGAGGGATTCATCATTTAAAAGGCTCATGTCTCCATGCCCACCAGCCAGAGAGTGACCCCAGGTCAGGCAGGCAGGAATTCTCCCCTGCATTTGCCCACGGCTAGATGAAGTAGTATATTTTTCCTGGACATTTATGAGAAAAGCTTCGCTTCTCTAATGACTTTTTTCCCTTACTGACTGATAGTTTGCCACCTTATATGAGTAAGAAAGTAAAGTAAAAGAATTCACATTGCATGGGTGCTTTTATATGTAGGAACTAACATTACATTAAGATGGAATTTGGTTTTAGAGCTGTGGAGTATTGTAGCAGTTATGGCCATCCTACAGATTCTTATAAAGACTTTCATTAAGGAGAACCAAAGAATATTTCTGAATAGAAAGCAACTGGCAATGGAAATATGGGCTCATATAATAACTGGCTTAATGAATTCCATGACTGAGAGGAACAGAGCACACTAAAGTGTTTAACCCCCCAAACAGTGATGGCACATTTCAGTTTTTCAAACTAAAGACAAGCACAAGTTTTGATGGTGAATTGATGTGCCATCTCACCATCATTGGTCCTTTATTGTTGTTTGTTTAAAAGGATACACAACTCAGGACGATGGAACAACACCTGATCATAGGTATAGAGGAAAACTAGGTAGGAACAAGTGATAGTATGAAAACAACAACAAAGGACTCGATATCTGATGCTCATGTGAACTGGGTCTGGCTAGCTTAGATCTCCAACTGGGAAGAGAGAAAATGTTTGTTACCTTGACTTTGGCAGTACATCCTGAAAGTCGAAAAATTCCTTCAGATTCCAAACCCGATTCCTCAACTTTCTCAAAAAACTAGAAAGCAATGATACATTACAAAAATAAATACCTCCAATATGATTACAAATAGTAAAATAATACCATTGATGACAACAAATGATAAATTACCAAGCATTATACGTGGTTGGTACTGGAACGCTGTGGTAAGTGTTTGCAGCCACCCCATGAGGTCTCCACAAGGAAATGGAGACTGAGAGGCATTGCATCACTTTCCCAAGGTTGTGGGAAAAGTAATGGCACCCATTCACTGAAGCTCGTGCTCTTCGCCACTCAAGGATGCTGCCCGGTAACTACTTTAAGAGGTGATTACTACATCTCTTTCTGCAGACTGACTGGTAAGAAAAAATTCTAAATTCACTCTCAGTACTTGCAACTACTCTGGCTAAGAAACTATAGGAACTCTACAAAATGACCAAGGAGGTAGAAATTGTAAATGTTTATAGCTCCCGTGAACTCTCACAGTGAAGATGATGGTGTTAGTAATAATAATAATAGTAATAATAATAATAATAATAATAATCTACTAATATTGATTGTGTACATTGTGTGTGTTAGATACTGTTCTCAATACTTCACACTGATCAACTCATTTAAATCCTCACAATAATCCTTTGAGGAAGGTTCTACTAGAATCCTCTTCTGCTGAGAAGACTGAGGCATGACAAGGATGAATACTTGCTCAACTTCACACAAGAGCAGATCTACAGGCTCTGCTGTTTTCCCTTCAGGACATGATGGTGCCTGAAACTAGGGTAGTTCTGGTAGGTACGGAGAGAAATAGGTATGTAGGAGGAAGAAACTCACTCACAAGAAAAGACTCCCATAGGAGCAGAAAGGTAGTATCTCAGGTTGTCTTAAGTGAGGAACACTTAATATCAGTGGGAATAATAGTGGACATTTATTGAGTTGCTGATGCAATATAAGCCTGGATTTAGTTGAACTATCATTTACTGTGCACCTTCCTTTCACTACGTCCTTTGCTAGGCTTCTGCACTTACATAGCAATATAAATTCGTGTACTGAAATTTCTCTGTCTTGGATTTTTACTCATTTTATTCAAACTGTCCTGTACACATTGAATAAAGGGCATAATTCTGGTTCTAATTCAAGAACAGAAAAGAAAATCTTAGAGTCACCATGGACTTTGACCTTGATTATATACTGTGTTCCTTTTCACATCTACCTCTTGCTAGCTGTGTGTTCTTGGGTAAGCTACCTTACTTTACTATGCCTTAGTTGTCTCATCAGTAGCAGGAGATGGTAACACCGACCTCCTCAGGCTGCTCAGTGCTGACGAAATGTGACAGGATTCGAGGGCGCTGGCGCAGCCCTGAGCAGGAGAGGCACCCTGTAGACAGGCCCCATGCACACTGACACGTCGTCAGCATCCTCTGCCATCCTCCCTTCTCCCATCGGCAGCCAATTACTCACTTGATTTGAGGAGCAGCTCAACTTGAGATGTTTAGAAAGATAGAGATATTTAGTAGCAAAGTTTAGAAAGATAGTGAAGAGATGGAGAATTATTGTTGTGAATAATGTACGTTTCCTCAGTATTTTCACAAATCACTTAAAAACTCAATTTAAAGTTCAATAGAATTTGTGTTCAGGGCTTTCAATTTTAATTGTGTCATTGGATTTCACTGTTAAATAAATGCAAACTCAGTAAAATGGTGTAAACTGTTGGGCATAACAAAATGCAATTTAAGGCATGTGTGCCATTCGCCAATGACAGATACTAGCATATGATAGTTCAAATAATATCACTTTCAAAACTTCCCAAACCAAAATTCTTTTTTGCCTAACTCTATCCTATTTTCCTAGTTATACCTAAAAGACTACCATAACAAGCTGATTTTTATGCTTTATTAAGCTTTGTTTGGAAAACTCATTTAAATGATTACAAACACACATTTTGAAACACTTGACCTATGATATATCTCAGCAAATACTTGCACGATCAGTAAATACACTGCTCATAATGGTCATCTTTTATTTCAGACAGAATAATCAAATATACATAAACACATACATATGCACAAATATTTTTTGTCAAAAAATCATTTTCATTAAAAAATATATTTTATTGATTATGCTATTATAGTTCTCCCATTTTTTCTCCCCTTTATTCCCCTCTGCCCTGCACCCCCCTCCCACCAGAATTCCCCGTCCCTTAGTTCATGTCCATAGGTTGTACATATAAGTTCTTTGGCTTCTCCATTTCCCATACCGTTCTTAATCTCCCCCCATCTATTTTCTATCTACCTTTTATGCTTCTTATTCCCTGTACCTTTCCCCTGACCCTCCCTGCTGATAACCCTCCATGTGATCTTCATTTCTGTGGTTCTGTTCCTGTTCTAGTTGTTTGCTTAGTTTTTGTTTTCAGGTTCAGTTGATGATAGTTGTGAATTTGTCGTCATTTTACTGTTCATAGCTCTGATCATCTTCTTTTTCTTAGTTAAGTCCTTTAACCTTTTATATAATAAGGGCTTGGTGATGATGAACTCCTTTAACTTGACCTTATCTGGGAAGCCCTCCCATTCTAAATGATAGCTTTGTTGAATAGAGTCATCTTGGATGTAGGTCCTTGTCTTTCATGACTTGGAATACTTCTCTCCAGCCCCTTCTTGCCTGTAAAATTTCTTTTGAGAAATCAGCTGAGTCTTATGGGAACTCCTTTGTAGGTAACTGTCTCCTTTTCTCTTGTTACTTCTAAGATTCTCTCCTTATCTTTAATCTTGGTTAATGCAATTATGATGTGCTTTGGTGTGTGCTTCCTTGGGTCCAACTTCTTTAGGACTCTCCGAGCTTCCTGGACTTCCTGGAAGTCTATTTCCTTTGCCAGACCGGGGAAGTTTTCCTTCATTATTTGCTCAAATAAGTTTTCAATGTCTTGCTCTTCCTCTTCTCCTTCTGGCACCGCTGTGATTCAGATGTTGGAACGTTTAAAGTTGTCCCAGAGGTTCCTAAGCTTCTCCTCATTTTTTGAATTCTTGTTTCTTCATTCTGTTCTAGTTGAATGTTCATTTCTTCCTTCTGCTCCAAATTGTTGATTTGAGTCCCTGTTTCCTTCCCTTCAGTGTTGGTTCCCTGTACATTTTCCTTTATTTCACTTTGCATAGCCTTCACTTCTTCCTGTATTTTGCGACCATTTCTCAACCATTTCTGTGAGCATCCTGATTACCAGTGTTTTGAACTCTGTGTCAGATAGGTTGGCTACCTCTTCATTGCTGAATTCTGTTTTTGGAGCTTTGATTGTTCTTTCATTTGAGCCTTTTTTTTTGGGGGGGTGGTCTTCATGCACCTGTTACTAGTAAGGGGTGGAGCCTTAGGACAGGGCAGGGCAATCTATGTGGTTTCATTGTGACACTATATGTGGAGGAGAGATCAGGGAAGAAACAATGCAGTTTGCTCAGCTCTTGGCTGGCTTTCAGTCACTTCACCCACTACCCACAAGCAAATTGGGCCCTTCTGGCACTGATTCCCAGGTGGCTGGGTTTGTATACATTCTAGGACCCTGTGGGTCTCTCCAGCGAACTGTCCTGTGAAGCTGGGAGGTTCTTCCACCACTGCAACCCCCACAGGTTTTTACAGCCAGAGATTTTGAGGATTTATTTCCCGGCACTGGAATCTTGGGTTGCACAATCTGTCTCACTCCCCAGTGGTTCCTCCCAGTTTATCCACAAGCAAATGTGGGACCACCCACTCTGCCAGTCACCACCTTGCCTGATCCTCCAGCCTCCATCTCACCAGCCCCAGGCCTCTAGCCACCATCTTGCCACCAGTCCCCTCCACCTCAGCTGCCTGTCTCTGCCCCTCCTACCTGTATGGGCAAATGTTTCTTCTTTAACTCCTTGGTTATTGGACTTCCAGACAGTCCGATTTTCTGGTAGTTCTGTTAATTTTTTTTTAAAAATTTGTTGTTGTCCTTCTTTTAATTATGTGAGGAAGCAAAATGTATCTACCTATACCTCCATCTTGGCCAGAAGTCACCATAGATAATATTTTTAAAAAATATTGGGAAAAGATATAACCAAAGGAAGCCATGGATGCTTTATGGTCAAACAATGTAACAGGCTCCAAGAGTTCACAGCAAGGCCAACAGGTCCAAGTGCTTGTAGGATGGATGGGGTTTCATGGAATAAAACAGAAAATCACCAACGGCCTGAGCCCTAGCAGGGCTTGCCTCAGTGTCTTTAAAGCTAAAGAAAAATTCATTAGCAGTTTTACAAATAGCAAATTGCAAGCACAAAGCTCTATTAATTCCCCATTCATTTATATTCTACTCACTTTTTGTAATACAAGGGGAACTTTTACTCCAGGGTCCTTCTTTCGGTCATTGTCCAGTAAGACTGTAAGTGGAACTCCAAAAATCCCATTGTCTTCATTGTAAAATGGTTGAGAAAAAAAAAAAAAGAATCAGAAAAGCACTATTGTATTCCAATGTGTCAAAGTGTTAAAATCAGAAGAAATCAATTCTCATAATTACCTCTTCCTTTTACTTTCTCTGTTTTGTTTCTCTTCAGTGGAATTCCAAAGGCATCAAAAAAGGCTGTCAATTCAATCAGAGAGAGGTGGCGAATTTTCTTCATGTCTTCGGCAGATAGATCTCCTGCTTCAGTTAGGCCAAATCTGGTTTTCTGAACAATAAATTTCTAAAATGCATATTAAGAATATTTATTATTTAAGAAAAATTATTATACCTTGAATCAAATGCTACCTGGACATTCTAAATCTGGACAAGACATGCTATTTTCACATATTAATAATAATAATTTTTTAAAAGTCTGAGGCACATGCTGAATCATAAAAGATTATATGTAGGATTTTTAGAATATTTGCTGGTTACTACTATGCTAAACTTGAAGTAAAGTAATGGCCTGAATATACTATAACATTTGCAACACAACTGTAAAAACTGCTTCTTCTAAGGACCATCCTGTACTGTCAACAACAAATACCCCAGGCATCGCATGACATGTACACGCCACAGGCACAGGTGAGACAGGTATACAGAGCACTCCCTCTATGTACTCTCAGGAGAGCTTTCAGCATATGTTTTGTTTTGGACTATAGTCCTTAAATCAGGTACCACATACTCTCTTCTGAATAGTTGAAAAGACTTTAAGTAATTTCCTAGTTGAAACTGATTTCACATGCTTGCTGAGACAGTAGTTATTCTACTTTAAAAATCAAATTTAGATGATTCTAAATATTCTTAAAAAGAAAAATGCATAGAAAGTGCCAAATAATCTACTATTATTTTAAAGACAATGATATTATTACACTCTCTATTTCCATATTAGAAAGAAAAATACACTAAAACAAAAAAAACCTTTCAATAATCCAGAAATATTGTGAAGACTATAAGAAGACCTTTTAAAACCAAGAGATTGTTCTTGTTAACATGTAAGTATCACTGCAAGTATTATATGTACCATTATTTTTGGACCATAGGACACACCTAGGTTTTAGAGGAGGAAGATAGGAAAAAAATGTGGTAAAATATTTAATAACATAAATAACATAATATTTCACCAATGTAAATGTAAAGCTACATTCTGACTATAAGATGCACCCCCCTTTCCTCCCAAACTTGGGGGGGAGTGAGTCTTATAGTCTGAAAAATACAGTAATAATAATAAAATATAAATATTATATAATTAACATACAATTATATAACAAGTACAGAATAAGTATTATATATATAGTCAGTACACAGTATATAACAAATATTTTGCTGTCAGGAAATGTGGTACTAAAAAATGCTAAAGTAGAAACTATAATAGTGATTTAAATTACAAAGCTTTAAGTACACAATTTTCCCTAGGGGTTCCTTAAATTAGAGCTTCCTTGGGGTTTTAAAAGCATCTACCAATTCATTCATTCATTCATTCATCCATTCAACAATTGTTCCTTGGAACTCCCAGTATTTAAAAGTTAAATAACAAAAGGTAGGATGTGGTTTGGGGTATAACTTGTGCTATTAAGTACTTAGTTATTTTACCTTCTAAGACCAAGCTTTCATATGACAACACATAACAACAATATAAACAACCACCACAATCCCTTATTGAGTAATTATCTTATGTTAAACCTCAGGCAGAGTTCATCACGGGAGGGAGGCTGCTCTGTACCCTATGTGAGCCAAACCTCAGGAAGAGACATACACTTGGATGAGGGCTCTGGGGACTAGCGTGCTTGCTTGGACAGCTCTCTCTCAAGACTCAGAGGGACTCCCCTGGAAACCAGAGTCCCATTGGATTTCCTCTCTTGGTCCAGAATGCCACTGAGCCCTTCAACATAGAGGCTGCTTAGGAACCAAGAGGGATTACTTAGTTTCTCTGGGCCTCAGTTTTCTCAGCTGAAAAATGGGAACAATCATACGGATGATTATAACTAAATACCTAGTACAGTGTTAGGCCCATAGAAGGCACTCAATGAATCTTACAGTTCTTGTTCTGCCCTCTACTTCCTCTGCATCATGGGATGTTTGCCTGGGAATGGCCCAGGCTCCCTGGGGCAGGCTCTGACTATTGCCTTTGGCTCTGAACTGACCTGGTCCCTGCTCATCATGCTGTCTGCTGATCAGCACAGAATATTCAGGACTCCATATCACCAACTCTTCACAAGTGCATTTATTGAGTAGCAAATAGATTAATATAACGGTTTCTGTATTGGGCTTTCAGGATATAATATCATATAATACACACACATAATATATATTATATTACATATATTATAATACATACAATATATATATGTATTTATGTGTGCATATATATATGTGTGTGTGTGTATATACATGTAAATATATAAATAAAGCTTTCAGGATAATGAAGCATATAGCACTACTTGCTCTTCCATAATAATAATATAAATTCTTGAATTTATTTTTGATTAATTTTAGTGCCTATCCTGTAAGCTCTCATTTCTTGTTAGGACTGTGACTTTCTGCAATACTCTCTTCTGATATGTGCTTCTAGAAGCACAAGTAGATAATACAGTTAGAGTCTGCACTAACCTATAAGGACGGACATGAAGTGCATGAAAGCACACAAGCCAGGTGGAAATCCTATTTCATCTATGCAATGATATTCACACATACATCCTTACAGCTCTTCCTCAACCCAGGGCTGCCAACAGCCAGGCAGGCTGTGTGCACTGCACAGCGGGTGCTCCCCAAGTGCTACGAGACACTGCTGCCCGGCCTCTCGCCATCCTTTGTGCACACACAAAGAAATTTGTTTTGAAATCCTCGTTTGTGCTCTGGGCTGTGTAGCTTAGTTGGTTGGAGCATCATCCCATTGCCAAAATGCTGTGGGTTTGATCCCTGGTTGGGGTGTGCATGGCAAGGCAACCGATTGATGTTTCTCTCTCACACTGTTTCTCTCTCTCCCTTCCTCTCTCTTTGAAAACAATAAAAAATGTCCTCAGGTGAGGATAAAAAAAAAATGCTAGTTTGTGCCATGGAGAAGTGACAGGAAGCTAGTGGAATAAGGATGAAGGGTTTTACTTACAGTTAAAATATAGTCTTCTTTTTTAAAATCTGACTTCTTAAATTTATTTCTTTTTGGAGCCTCTGTAACCATTTCTGAGTAAGATACTTCAAAGGACAGCTCTTCGGCTTCTGGTGGAATGTTCTTTTCCAGATAATCATCATCTAATTAAAAAAGATATAAAACATTTAATATGCCATTTAATCAATCAATGCCATTTACTGTAAAATAAACACAAACTATTTACGAGTTAATTCATAAGCACATTAGAATGTTTACATGTGAGGAAAGGCATCAGATTCACCCAGAATGATTTCAGTTCAACAGTAATACAGTGTCATCACACTCCTCCATGAACACATTTCTGTAATCATTATCTAAACAAATTTCCTATTTAATGTGATGTTTTCAATTTTAGATTCTTATGTCTCATGAAAGGCACTGAGTATAACTAGAGGAAAGCCCAAACATGGGATATTTCCATATATTTTATGATATTAAAATTAAGCCCATCTAAACCCAATGTTGCTGCTACTGGGGAGTGGCCTACTGGTTGGCTTGCTCGCAGCTGTTAAGCAGAGTGCTTGCAGAAGAGGCCCCAAATCAAAGACACTACCCGAGTAAGCAGTTTCTGAATGATATGGTGGCAGCAACGGGGGAAAGACTCTGCCTCCAGTTTGACTGTATTAGTTTCGTCTGGTGCGGCAGAGCAGGGTGTCTGGAGGTGGGAGGAGTGCCTGCTGGAGTGACAGAATCAGCATGGGGAGAGTAACACACTTACATTTCCCTTTCAGAAATTTATTGCTCATTTTACTAAGCATCAGCACAGAAGTGAGAAGACATAGCTCAAGGTCAGTAGGAGTGTGTATCACTCACCACCCACTGCACTCTGAATTGCCTGTCCAGGGTCTGCCGATCCATTGGAATGAACTGGGATATCTGGAATCGTCTCAAGGAGAGACTGTGAAACAAGGGAAGAGAAACACAAAACATTTACTATAAATACAGTCCATTCTACATTTTAATCTGATTTCTATTTGGTAGTATAAAAGAATTAGAAGCAATTCTTGATTTCATAAAGAGTCTGCATATAATTTCCTTTGTCTTTTCATTCAATTCAGACCTATACAGCCCACACAGTTATTTCCAAAGAGAACTAAGTGAAGGTCAAAATAAGCACTTAGCTCTTAAATATTCTTAGCTCTGAAATATTTGTTGCTCATGTATTTCCTAATAATTGAAAGCACAATGCTTGATGTAACATAGTTTGACAATCAGCGTTATTTGTTATTCTTGATGTGCCTGGTCACAGATCTCGTTCACAAACTCTAAGTCATGAGATAGCCAGGTGGTCAGTGAAAGGGATGCTAGCGCCAGGCTGCTTGAATTTTAATCCTGGCTTTACCACTTGCTGTGTAACTTTCACCAAGTTACTGAACTCTCTATTGCTTAGTCTCCTAACCTGTAAAATGAAGATGACAGCAGAACGTATTTCAGAGAGTTATTATGAACTTGAAATGACATCCTATGTGAAATCACATGAAAAAATATCTGGGATATGGACCTATGTAAGAGTTAGCTACTATTAATATATTAACATATTAATTCCTTTACTATAAAATAGTTATAACAACTGCCAAAAATTAGGTATGTTTTCTAGTTGTTTCCCCTCTTAATAAATTTGCTGTCTTCTGCACCGAGTCCCCACCAAAGCACTGCTCGTCCCGCAACACATCAGACTCCGAGGATGCGCCTCTGTGCAGCCCTGCGGAGCCAGTCACTGCTCCGGGTGCACGGGTGCTAATAAAAAACATTCACACACAAGTCCTATCACTTCTATGAATAAAATCTTAATGTGGTAGTTATCTCATATTCTGGGTGTGAGCATGAAAATCTTATTTTCACATTTATTTAGCAATTTATGAACACCTGCTTCACAAAAGATGCTTTGTGGTGCTACAAATTACACAAAGGAGTCTCAAATTCTGAGCCTGCAATCTTTTTTTTCCTATTTAATTCAAAGGAGATGACACAACTTATTGTGTAAACAACATGTGACTACATAGCCAATTATTAAAACATAGATGACTAATTACAAAGTTGGTAGAAGAATAAAAAGACAAAAAGGTCTAGGGCCATGAAATTCCTGGTTATTCAGATTTTTGGTGGCTCTAAAACCTAACGCTCAGAATAAAGATTACACTAAAATTCTGAAAAATAGGTGGACCATTTCAGTGGTTTTCTCAAGTTTTCCAATGAAGAAATGTCTTATCAAACTTTGAAATAATTCCCCCATAAGACAGAACTCAAAAATTGAAAGACATTGATGTTGGCTTAAAGTTGATAGTTTAGGATACTTTAACCCACTAAATGTTAATTCCTTACTCTGTAAAGTGGAGAAGCTAGCCTATTAGGTCGAATGAGTTCCTGCACTTTGTAAATTATTCTGGGACTTTGTTGGGGAAGCAAAAGTTTAAACTGTGATCCTTGCTCTTGACTATTTATAATGAGGAAAACAGAGTAACATTTATGTGACATTATTTAAAGATAATAAATCTACCGGTAAGAGGGAATTTCCATAACACAAACACAAGCATAGAGAGCACTGGAGAGGAAGGTGTGGCCCAGGAGGTTTTACTAAAGAGGTGATTGAACTGGCCCTGAACTCCAGGAAAGATGAAAAGGATGTACAAAGGCAGGGGAGATGGGCAAAAGCATTCAGGCCAGATGTGGAAGTATAAATTGTAGGTATGGAACTATCTGAAGCATTTCAGCTATAAGGGATCATGGAGAAATTAGTTTGCCAGGAGTTGAGGCAAAATGTTAAAAAATGTGAGAGACAACATTAGTCAAGACGATCTGTTCAAATTACTAAAGGCTTTGAAAGGCAGGTAAAGGAGTGTAAACTTAGAGTCATAAGGGTTCAAACAAAGCAGAACAAAAACAAAAGACACTCCTGTGGCAAAGCAGAG